>JAHXMU010025729.1:0-20437 GCA_019455685.1 Philornis downsi | reverse complement strand
AAAATGTTAATACGGGGGGTTGATCGGACAGTGTTTTTATTTCATATTGCTAAAATCAAAGAAAACATATTTGTTGGCCCTCAGATCAGGAAACTATTGAATGACGATAATGTTGCACAATGTTTATTGGAGAAAGAATATGCAGCCTGGAAATCTTTCAAGAGCATCGTGAACAGTTTTCTTGAAAACAATAAGAGTGAAAACCACAGACAAATTGTTGCTGAATTATTGAAAAATTATCAGGAATCAGGTGCACGAATGACACTCAAAATTCATTCGCATTTAGATTTCCACAATTTCCCACAAACAAGGTGACCATGCTCAGCAAGATTTTAATGAAAATTGAAAGAAATTATCAAGGATTTTGGGACAAAAGCATGCTGAAAGACTATTGCTGGACTCTAATATGTGAAAGCGAACCAACAAAATACAAACGACGATCAAAAAACGCCACTCACTTTGGAAAATTCATTGATTTTTAAATAAACTAATGATTTTTTATGTAAAAAACTAGAATAAAAACGTTTTTTTTTGTATCTCGAAAGTCTCACGTAATAATTGTAAAACCAATTACAGCCTACCAAATTGCCCTAGGAAAGATACTTGGTTGCTCTAGTCCAAAACACTGTTGGATAGTGTAATTGGTTGTATCGTTGAAATAATAACTAATTTGAGCAGACAAATTTTCGGGAATTTCCGCTATTCCCTCGGAATTCCCTTTCGACTTTTATTGCCGTTTTCTAGCGAATTAAAACATCCAGTAAAATCTAAATCCTACAGTCGCCCTTTTTTTAAGGCGAACAGGCATTGTTTTTAAAGCTGAATCTTTTGTTTTGAAGATACCTTTTTGAAGTTTCAAAACTCGTCTGCAACATTATTCAAGAGGGGGAAATCCCTCTTTCGACAAACCAACAAATCAACTTTTCAATTTTGTTACCCCTTTATCAATATTTACTACACCTGTATTACTTCATTCATCTGCGAAGGACTTGATTGTATTCGCAGTTTTGAGGCGTCCATTAATAAATTTTGTATTAACTGGTCAAATTTTAACTGTAAAATATTTTTCTTACTTTTTAAATAACCCTCTAATAATTAAATGATGATATAAATTATTAAATTAATTAATAAACTTAAACAAACCTAAAAATATAAAAGTACAATTAAAACTTTTTACCAACTTTATAAACCCTAATTATGATATAGTTTTTCTTACTTCATAATTAATTTAGTAATGGAATACATTAACAAATCAGACATTTGGTTTTGTTTTTTTTTTTAAATAAATTATTTATTATTTATTTATTCTTCAAATTAGATCAGTTCATTTCCCAAATTCTATATGCCGAATTTGACTTTTACAACACGATTGGTGCAGGGCCAGCAGCATAGGCCAAAGGAGAGGTATAAGTCAGAGGAGCGCTGTAAGCAAGATGATGGGCAGCAGCTAACGGAGCAACGAGTGGAGCGGCTACAGTTTTAGCAATAACTGGAGTAGCTAAGGGTGCAACAATTGGAGCAGTGGCAATTCCATTATGGTTACGAGCAACAACTTGACTGCTGGTGGCGGTGACGAATGGAGCTGGAGCGGCAACAACGGCAGCAGGAGCAGTGTAAGCCAAAGGAGCTCCAATCAAACCAGGTTTTGCGGCAGCGCACGCAATAACAGCAAAGATGACAACAGCGAATTTGAACATAGTGAGTTGATTTATTTGAATAGCTTCTTCAACTAAATGAGAACTGATAACTCGATGAATTGTAGCGTCCATATTTATACCTCAACAATTTAACAGTTATGCAGGGCTCAATGCTTTTCCAAGAGTGTTCTTGAAATGCGTTTATACGCATCAGGTGAATGGCTAAATGGACGGCTAAATGGCGCACACAAAATAACCCAGGTGTGTGAAGCATTTTTAATGAACCGAAAAATTAAATGCTTAAAAGAAGAAACACTCATGGTTGCTTTGTCATTGTTTATTTATTTAAATCGAACGCAATTCCATATGACATGAGACTTTGTTATTACTCAAACAAATATAAATGAATATTTATTATAATACTTTTTGGGGAAGCCTTTCTCATCAGCCAAGTTTGAATGCATTTGATTTTAAACTCGGCAAACGTCTGCTGGGCATTGGGTGATAAAATATGCAACTGAAATATGGTGGATCGTTGTGGAAAGTTCTAAAGCATTCAAATTGAGAAATGCTAACAATTTCACAGGCATTCATTTAAAGACAGTTTGATGCGCCAAACTTCCTAATTGTATTGGCCAATCTCAATTTTTATAATGGCGAATTTTCTCCATTTTTCACATTTCCATTTTGATTATTAAAGTCGGTTTGTGTAGCCCCCTCAACAGTATGATGTGTACTGAGTTTTTCATTCAATTTGTAATCGCTGGAAGCATTCATGAGAATCTCGAGTATCCAAAAAAAGCAACGGCTTTCAGTTGTCACAAAACAAAAAAAGACAATATTTTAAAAAAACTGGTTCTAGAAGACAGACTGAAATTAAAAAGACTGAAGTCATTTCCACAATTTATTCAAAGGGAGATCCCTCCTTTCAGGGGGAGTAGCGGGGAATCCTCTAATCAATTTGATACCTCTCACGTTGTAGTTGTGGAATGTAAATGTTGGACTGTATTGCGAGTTATCCAATAGCGATGACCTTTAGGAGGACCAGTTTTACAGTTGGTTTCTACCAGAGAACTGAAAATTGGAACTTGTAATTTGGATCATATAATTTCACAGTCATTTGAAATTTCACAATCATGTGAAATTATATGTAATCAAATTGATCGTGCAGAAATTAGAAGTGGCGATAAATAAAAGATGAGAATTAGAATTAGTACCAATTCAAAGGAGATTTTTTCAGGCAACGAGTTGTGCGTACCAGTTGAGATCTAATTTGTACAAAATTACAAACCTTTTAACAACAATTAATTTCATATGTTACAATTCAGAATTCGGTTACATTTAGTACACATTATGGAGTTATGTAACACTTCAGGAGCAAAAATTTGAGTTAATTCACAATAATATTCTTACACAAGTACATTTTAATGTACAAAAAAAAGGTTAATTTTAATATAAATTCAATGGTAAATTCAAATGTGTATATAATCTTAAAATTATGGCTAAAATGTTGAAGTTTAGACACACTGACTAATATAAAAACATGTCTTTATATAAACTTCTCATACAGAAAAGTGTTTTTTGTAGTCGTCTTTCATGTGAAAGACATTTTTTATATAGAAGAGTAATTTCTTAGTCGTCTCATATAGAAAAATTTTTTTTTTTTTTGCGTAAAAAAGTGTGTTCAAAATTATTTTTCACATAGAAGACTGTCTCTGTAGAAGTTTTTCGCCTGTTTTGAAGACACTTCTCAAAGGAAAACAAGTGTCTTCATAAACACGTACGTAAGAATGTCTGCATAGATATTTCTTATATGTACTTCACCTACAACTTCACATTTCATTCGTAGTTCAATTTCGTATGGAAAAGTATCCACATTGGGTATAGCCTTCATATCAGCATTACATACATATTTTTATAGGCAAATTGTTCATTGAGAATTTTTATGTATAAACATCTATCATAGAGAAAACTATCTTCGCAAGCATTCACAATTTTCTGAATGCAATGTAATGATAACTATACTTTTCTGTACTTATGGAATGATATCAAATAAATATAACTTTTTTACTAAAACAGTCTTCCAAAAATGTTTCGTACTTATGCATCAGTGAAGACCATGTACGTGGGCGGTCCCAAATCTAGCCGATCTAATAGAGAAGGCACAAAAAAGTTGAAAACAATTTTCTTTACTTTTCAACATAATCTATTTTCAGCTCTATACACTTTTTCCAGCGATATTCAATGGCTTCTATACCTTGTTTATAGTAAGAATTGTCAAACTCCTTAAAATATCTATCAACCGCAGACTCCACCTTTTTGTTGTTGGCAAATCTTTTACCACCAAGCCATTTTTTTGATTTTGGAAATAGAAAATAATCCGAGGGAGCTAAATCTGATGAATTAGGTGCGTGATGAAGTAATTCGAAATTAAATTCAATAATTTTGGTCATTGCAATAGTGAATGTGTGAATTGAAGCATTGTCTTGATGCAACAAGACAATCCAATTGCACCAAATAAGGTCTTTTTTCCATAATTGCATCACCTAAACATTGTAATAAATTAGCATTATATTCGCCGTTGATAGCTTTTTTCTTTCTAAAAATAATCCATAAAAATATTCGCACGCACATCCCAAAAAACAGACGTCATAATCTTGCCTGCAGATGGAAACGTCTTCGCCTTCTTTAGACAAGATTCTGCCATTCCAGACCGCTGCTTTGGCTGTTCCTTTGTCTTAGGTGTGAAATGGTGGATTTATGTGTCATCCATGGTTATAAATCGGCGCAAAAATTCGTCTTTGTTGCGGTAAAACATCGGCAAACACTCTACTGGAACACCTTCACGACGCTGTTTTTGCTCTATTGAAAGCAAGCGGGGCACCCTTCATGTGCACAGCTTTTTCATCTTCAAATCTTCGGCCCTTTTGAAATGCCTATCATTTCAGCTAACTCACGCACCTTCATCCGATAATCGTCCAATACCATTTTGTGAATTTTCTTAACCGTGTTTAGCGTAGACACCTCAATTGGTCGATCACTACGGTACACTTCTTGGCAGCTCGTACGGCCCTGTTTAAACTCTGTTATCCATTATTTTACAGTCGTAAACGAAAGAGCACAATCCCCCTATCTATATAGGCTTTAATATTGGTTGAACTGAGATCTTTCGAATGGAAATATTGAATTATCTAACGGCGACCAATTTTTTTCGTATTTACAAATACACAGAAATCGTTTACTTTTAATGGCTCAAATAAAAATACTAAACAACATGGCGCATTGAAACTTAAAACATATGTTTTGTAAGGTTGCCACTTTTCACCAAAACACTTTTTTTTAAACTACTGGCACTTATCACGATTTTTAGCAAAACTCTCATATTTGTTTCAACTGTTAATAAAATATTTTTTCTCTCCCCATATAAATCAATTATCATTGTTCTTAGTTAACAAATAAATTCTAAAAATTATTCGAAACAGGCCAATTTTACAAAAGACCATTTTAGACTTTGTATGCGCAAATTTGTTCCAATTGGGTTCTTTTCCCACTTGTGACATCTGTGTGCCATTGTGTCGTGAATGATGTTTTAACTCATCGTCCTATAAGTAAAGAGTCCTTACACTCTGAGATTCGTATAAAAGGTTTCAATCTCTACTTGCAGGACTAAAAAGTGTGCATTAATTTTTTCACATTACTTGTCACTTATCTGATTTTGGAAAAAATATTCAATATTTTACTAGCTTGTCGTCATTGTGCGGCCTGAAAAGACGTTTTAAGATCTTTTTCGTTTCTAAAGCAAACTTTTTTAATTTATTTAAATACGAAAGTTTAAGGCAGAGGATTCTTATCTTCAGCAAAAAATATGTAGGGTATTTTAAACTACGTGCTCTCCATTTTAACACATTTGTTTCTGGAAAATTTGCTTGGATGCTTTACGAAAATAATTCTTGCTAAACTTCACAGAATATACATAAACGAGTGGAGTACCTCATTTGAATTTTAAATATATTTCGCACAACATCGCGTTAAAAATTGTTTGCCCACAAAAAAAAATGTGTGGCTACAATATCGTCTGCTTTTTGAGAATTTAAATACACTCAGCTAGTGCAATTGTTTCGTAAAGTAATAGACCACACCACAAACAGACATTGTACTCTTTTACAAGACCTTAAAAAATTTAATATTTGATCTGACAAAGTCAGTCTATGAGCCCCATTCAAATCCTTAGTATATAAGTATACAAGACGTTTTATGTTCATTTAGATATTTAGAAAAAACAGTTTAACTAAAATACGTTGACGTGAATTTGTCATAAATACATACAATATTACAACACGTCTGCATATTGCACATTCCAAGTCTGCACTTTGCAAATACTATCAGCAATAGCTCACAGTGCCATTGTTTTAAATAAATAAAATTAACACAAAATATTAATACAAATTTTGTGGATAAGTAAACCTCACCAAATTCATTTAACTGTTTTGCGAAATCTGTTGCCTGAGGGCTGATGGTAAATTGTTAAATTCGCCGGCATGCACTCATTATGTATGCTTTTCACACCTAATTTATCAAATAAGTATTAAACGAAATTATAAAGTCTGTGTATGCACAATAACGTGCTCAAATATACATACGAGTATGCATTTCAAGAACGCTCTTGAAAAATATTTAAGAAATCCCTTACATATAAAATGAATAAAGTATAAAAATAGACGACACGATTGATTTAGTTATCAGTTCTCACTTTATTGAAACAGCAATCACAAACAAAACCAACTCATTATGTTCAAATTAGTCGCTGTTATCTTTGCTGTCATTGCTTGCGCTGCCGCCAAACCTGGTTTAATTGGTGCTCCTCTGGCTTATACGGCTCCTGCTGCTGTTGTTGCCGCTCCAGCTCCCTTTGTGACCGCCACCAGCAGCCAGGTGATTGCCCGTAACTACAATGGCATTGCCACCGCCCCAGTTGTTGCACCCGTTGCTGCCCCTGTTATTGCCAAAACTGTTGCCGCTCCCGTAGCTGCCGCTTATACTGCACCATTAGCTTACAGTGCTCCCTTGACCTACGCCTCTCCCTTGGCTTATGCTGCCGCACCAGCCCCAGTTTTTTTGTAAAAGGATGCCGAACTTAAATGTTGCGGAATAATGTTTGTGACCGGAAAAATAAAACTATAATTTATTTAAACAATAATTGTGTTTTTCAACGATTACAATTTCGTGAGATTAAGACAGGTGACGGCATAAAGTCGTAAATTATTATTGAACGTAGAATCGTACAGAAGTAGTATTATAACCCTTGGAGTAGCATAATGACATCAAAGAGCACAATATATGCTTTAAATTGGACATAAGCCTAAATTTCGACCATAACTTGCCATCGTGCATACGAAAATATTGTCCTCTTATACGCCTTGCACTAACTTAGCTCGTTACTTAAAAAGTTTTTTCTTCAAAATTAGCAATAATTCATTTACTTTTTGCTTAATAATAAATATTTTCGTATGGTTATCAAAACCAATAAACGAACTACACCTTCAAAATGAATGTGAGGCTAATTATTATGAATTATGGATACAATTTTTTATAAGTTCACCGAAAAATCTATGCCGATGCTAAAACCGAACCGACTTCTAGAAAAATTGGTATTTTCCTTGATTCGTTGCACAATTTTACCATTTGCTCCATAATAAAAAGAATACAGGTAAAAAGAATTATCCCAATTCAAAAATTTTTTTCGTGAATCTCCCTAACTGCTTGTGCGATTATTGAAAAGAACTAAAAATATTTATGTTAAAATGAAAAAAGGGCAAAGCCGATATATAATGGAAAAGAAGGGGGTGTTTCTTTGCCAGATGGAATGAGTGTGTACATAACTTAGTACGGTAAAGATACAATGCAAAGAAGGAAGCTTTTATCAAGTATCAAATATCTTTTGCCCACATGTGTTTCAGAAACGATGTCCATCTATCATTCGTTGGTAATTAATTCTCTGTACCCTTCTGGTACCTCCAACCCAAATGACCGATTTATAAGCACATATATTCTCAGGTTTATATATCTCAGGCGATTGTATCGAATTCATAGAATTTTTATATTTTTTTTCTGATCCCTAATTAGTAGACTGCAATTACATGAATTGTTCTTCTCTTTGGACATAAATTTCCGATAAAAATTACCTAATTTAGCCCATATAAATTCATACACATTTATATATTTTCTATATACGAGGTCTGATCAAAAAATGACCGTTATTTTCAAATTTCGTGAGTTACGTATGTTTGATTTTCGCATTTCTTTTTCTGTTATGTTCGTACGCATGTCCGTTATATATGTTGGCAATATCAGCCATTTTAGATTGTCAGTTTGTTTTTGACATATAAAAAGGTTAGTCGTGTTTTGGGGTGCTTTTCGATTTTTTACTATTCGAAGAAATGATCGATCAAAGAAACTGTATTAAGTTTTGTGTAAAAAATGAAATTAAATGTGCAAGGACATTTGAAATGTTGACTGTGGCGTTTGGCGAGTCTACCATGAGCAGAACACAAGTTCAATTGTGCTATAACCGGTTTAAGGAAGGCCAAGAAGATGTCAATGATGATGCTAGTCCTGGTCGCCCGAACAAGTCAACAACCGATGAAAACATTGAAGCAGTGAACAAAATGGTTTTGGATAATCGTCGAATCACTTTTAGAGAGGTTGCTGATGATGTTGGCATATCGTTCAGCTCATGCCAAGCAATTTTTACGGATGTTTTAGGCATGAAACGTGCGACAGCGAAGATTGTTCCAAAATTGCTAAATTTTGAACAAAAACAACGTCGCATGGACATCGCTCAGGAGCTGTTGAACGTCGTCAACGATGATCCAGATTTCCTCAAAAAGGTTATAACTGATGGCGAATCATGGGTGTATGGCTATGACATTGAAACCAAAGCCCAGTCATACCAATGAAAGCGTCCGAAAGAGCCAATACCGAAAAAAGCACATCAAGTTCGGTTAAATGTGAAGGTTTTGCTCACTGTTTTCTTCGATTGCAATGGCGTGGCGCATCATGAATTCTTGCCACAAGGTCGTATGGTCAATAAGGAATACAACCTTGAAGTTATGCGCCGTTTGCGCGAAGCAATTCGTCAAAAACGCACAGAATTTTGGAAAGAACAATCATGGATTTTGCACCATGATAACGCACCAGCTCACACATCGATGCTTGTGCGTGAGTTTTTGGCCAAAAACAAAACCGCAATCAAGCCTCAAACACCGTATTCACCGGACTTGGCCCCCGTTGACTTTTCCTCTTTCCAAAACTGAAAACACCGATGAAAGGAAAGCGTTTTGCTGCGATTGAGGAGATAAAAATCGAAACAGGAGCTGTTTCTGATACCAAAAAGCGCGTTTCAGAAGTGTTTCGCGGATTGGAAAAAACGCTGGCATAAGTGTATTATATCTGAGGGGGGATTACTGTGAAGAGGACAAGATAGTTATTGATGAATAAATAAATGCTTCTTGAAAAAAAACCGTTATTTTTTGAACACACTTCGTGCATATAATTTACAACCTAAATATCACCAAATTCGATATAATTTAGGAAGTACCGCGCGATTTCAATTTAATCTTGCGAATAAAAATAGACTGATTACCACTATCCTTAAAGCGCCACATCTACAAATTGCCCGATTTAGCAAAGAGTTTTTTCTAGGAGGTGGGTTTCAGAAGGCTTAGTTTTTCTTCTTTTAGCTCAGAGTATTTTCGGAGAGAACCTATCAATTTTCGACAACCTTCTAGCACTCGTCACACTTTTGCTCAAATACAAAAGGGCATTGGTTGAAGACATATGTAAGTCAATGAACATAGCTAATATTTCTGCGCCGATATTATCATTTATTAGCTTTTAGCTAATTTCTATTAACTGTAGATATAAAAGGAATTGTTCTAATTTTGAGTTTGATCGTTAAATAACACTAATTTTTAACTGGGAAAATAAGATCAATCGATATATTATGGGAAAAAGTTGCTTTTGGCATACCCACTTCTCTGGTGATGAATCGATACATCGTTCATAACCTTATGGACTACAAGTGTCACAACCGATAAAATTTACCCAGAGGGAAACAACTTGCCAATGAAAGGACAAACCCACCTCTGCAAAAAACAACACAACCGATAAAATTTACCCAGAGGGAAACGACTTGAAAATGAAAGGACAATCCCACCTCTGCAAAAAATTCCACTTTTTCGATATGCTTCTAAACACCTTTCGTTAATTAAAATCAATCAATATACAGTGGAAATTATTATATGCGGGAGAAAACAATCCTAGTTCATACACCTTATAATGGCGCTGACTATAGGTGTGATTATGGAGAAAAGAAGATGCAGGTATTTTGCATTGTCTGTTTCATTAAAAAATCGGATAACATCCACTTATTTGCAAGAGAAGACTCGTATTTGTCACGTCCGCTTATCTTGCAGTGAACCGGTACACCGTCTATAATACTATGGGCCGCAATCCGTGCTTTTGGTATGTATAAAATTCGGCCGGACCGAACTTTTGGCACCTATCTTTTCTTTTTGCGCTTTTGTGATATATCTTATTGCAATCATGCACATATTTGGAAAGATAATATCTAATAAAAACAAAAGATTTGCAAAAGAAAGTGATCGCTGAATCCGATCATAGATTCGGACAGATTAATGAGAACCAAAAAATACAAATGGTACTGATGAACCTATCTCGTACGTACCGATATTTAGTTTAGATAGCTTCGATAATATTAAAAATATCATATATATAAATCTTGTCTAAGTTCAAATAAATTAGAGACACCTTTATTTCGATAATCATATGTCCAAATTCCTAAAAATGTCCGAGTTTTTAAACCAAAACTGAAGCTGGAGCAGCATAGGTCAAAGGTGTCGAGTAAGCCAATGGAGACGAGTAAGCAGCGACAACAGGAGCGGAATAGGCTGCGGCAACAGGAGCAGTGTAGGCAGCAGCTACAGGAGCAGCAAGGGTTTTAGCTACAATAGGGGCACTAACGGGAGCAACAACTGGAGCAGTGGCAATGCCATTATGGTTACGAGCAATTACTTGGCTGCTAGTCGCGGTGATGACGGGAGCTGGAGCAGCTAAAACAGCAGCGGGAGCAGTGTAGGCCAAAGGAGCACCAATTAAAACTGGTTTGGCAGCAGCGCAGGCAATAGCAGCGAAAATAACAACGGCCTATAAAAAACGGGTTATACCATAAAAACGTGTTTTGAAACACCGGCTAATCTCGTTTCGCACTTACGAATTTGAACATTTTATGAGTTTTTATTTCTTAAGATGTGTTTGCTATGATGGATAACACGAGTTTGGTGTCTAATCCAGAACATATAAAAGTATTTATAGTAAATATCTTTAATTTGCTAAACAACGGCGAGACTGCGTTCTGTTATGTCCGGCATTTATGTGAATGTTGAAATTGAAAGTCAACCAAACCCGCCTTCATTCATTAAAAATGCGTTACACGCAATTACCGCAAAACAAGCAAGAAATTTAAATTTAAATTTTTCAAACATTTTATTTACTGTTTGTTTGTACGATTTGTTCGCATTCAGTTGCTTGGCGTAGCCCTACGAAATTCAAGAACGTTCATATGACTGCGAAGGCTGTTTACATACCGTTAATTGTGGTAAATAAATTACATTGCAGTTAACAAAATACTGTGCGCAATCAATAAGTTGAAATACGTAACGTTAATGTCATCTATGGCCTAAATCATTAAGTATCAATTTAAAAATTTATGCTATATTAATACTTTTCATGTAACGCATTACTTGACATGAACAAACCCCAAAACAGGAATCATTTGAAATCAAATCAAATCAAAATAGCTATGTATGTCTTTGACTCGAGAAGTTGTGAAGATAGTAATAAACTTGACGCGGACTTGTCTTACGACACATTTTATTTTTGTATGCAGATTTTCAATGTTTCTAAATTATTTATAAGATTAACATGTGATAAACTGAATTCAAATCACTTGAAAGAGTTATAAAAGACTAATAAAATTAAATATTAAAACATGTTAATATTTAATAAATTTACAGTCAAATGAAATCTTCTATTTAGCACCTACATAAATATAGTACAATATGTTTAGAATAACGAAACAGAATATGACCCATTTTTTTGCTGTATACTCGTATATTATTGATATAGGACCTATTTGGAAATCTATGCTTAATATTAGCGAATTGTTACGAAAGGTAGCGTAAGAATAAATAAATAAATAATCTTATCGCTCCAAAGTGGTTGAATATATTATAGATTTAATTCTTCTATAAGTTATTAGTTTCGATAGGACAACAAGCTAATTGTATTGTGCCAGTTCATAATATTTACAAGCGGGAACAACACTTATAAACCCAGTTCATCTTATGGACAAATTGCGGTTACATTTTGATACTAAACATTTAAGCAGTTATTATATATATTTGGTTAAATTTGACAAATTTATTCGACAGCGGGAACGACGCCCTAGTTAAATTCTAATTTATTTAGGCATATCGAAAGCGCTTGTTTCGATTCAACTTGAATTTTCTTTTATTTTTGTCGCAACAGCAGCATCGAAGGAGGACTTCTCAATTTCCATGCCCTGATGAGGTTTTCATCAAATGATTGTTTTTTGATGTTCGGGTTATAAATATTTTCTACAGGAAAACCTAAATCACATTATGGAGAAGCGTTTGTGATTCTACAACAAAGTAGTACTGGATGAGTAAACATTTTTGACGTGAAAGATCTTAGTATTGGTGCTTAGGCGACATTCTCAGGGAAATAGTATGTTTCGCATTCATCAAAAAATATTTGGTGCAAAATAAACTTTAGTGAGAAAAAATGTATGCTCCTAAATGAACTAAAACTGTAATTGAAAGGAAGTTGATGCAAAAGAATTGTATTCTAGCATGAATGATCAAAAAATATTGTGCTAAAAATATTTTAAAATACCGCAGTAATTAAACTGCAAAGCTGAAAATTTCACATAATTAAATACTAATAACAGATTATCATTTTCTTAACCAAATCAGCTAGGGATAAAAACAATATATGATAATCATAAACATTTTATGTAAAATGAATAAAAACAACTTAGCAGTATGTGAACTTACCTTTTACATTAATAACTCGATTATCATCCATCACCATCGATCAAACTAATCATGATAACAGCAACACTAAAACAACCATTGCTCTTCTAGACTCTCTTTGCTCATTATACATATATCTATAAATTCCAACAATACTTTTAGGCTCTTTTATCACTACTGTTAACTGCCTCTCCCAAGTTTGTTGTTTTTCTACACATCCCACACACACTTACACGAAGAAGCAGTTGTGTGTGCGGTGTGGACACTTAACACATTATACATTTCATCCAGATCTTAATGGTTCTTGACACAATGAAATTCACACAAATTTGCAGAAACTTCACACTCGATTTTCTTAACTTTAATACTTTGCATCGACAAAAATGTTACATATTTTGAATGTACAATTGATAAACTTTATTGTGATACAAAAATTACAGTAATTTAATAACTTTTAGGCCGACTTTTTGCGCTTAAAAGGAAGACTGTTTATTACAACGACCGACCACGAAAAGAGGAGAACGAGGACTGAAGTTTAGAAGGTAAAGATGATGCGGTGTTGCCAGAAGGCGGCAAAACCATGCTAATGAATTATTGTTGTATGGTTGTTTGATTGTTTGGTGTAGAACTTTCGGAAGTTTCATCGCTTGCTACAAATCTCAGTGCTTTTAATTAGTTCGCCTTTTGTCGGAAATCTAAGAGTTGTTCGTTCCATAGCCAGATACCAGTTTGGACTAGAAGTATACCTTCTTGTATTAAATGCTTAATAAATGCAAAATAAATTTGATAGAAATTCGCACATAAAAATAATTGCAAATACTTAAAAATGTCAAGATGTAGAATTAAATGTATAGGGTGATTTTTAATCGTAGTTTTTTTTTTAAAATCGAATAAAACACTCAAATTTGCATCACACATTAGAATTTGTTAGTGGAATCGATAAATTGGCCATTTAATTTTTAAAGATAATTTCATGTAAATGTTGTCCGCGGCCCCGTCTCAAAATGGCCATTCGCAAGGTCCAATTTTTCGCCACTTTTGCGAGCATTTCGGCCTGTATTCCACGAATAACGCGTGTTATGTTATCCTGTAAGGCTTCAATAGTGTTCGGGTTGTCCACATAGACTAACGACATGTTATATCCCCACAAGAAATAATCAAGAGGCGTTAAATCGCATGATCTTGGGCGCCAACTCACAGGGCCAAATCGAGAGATAAACTGCTCACCAAATCCATACCTCAACATATCCATTGTTTCACGAGCAGTGTGGCATGTTGCACCGTCCTGATGAAACCACATGTCAACCAAGTTCAACTTAGCCAATTGGGCAAAAAAAAATCCTTGTGGTTAAGTAACACATGTTTAATCGCTGAGAACGACGACGAATTGACATTTCACGATTGTCGTTAATACT
Source organism: Philornis downsi (assembly GCA_019455685.1). NCBI lineage: Eukaryota > Metazoa > Arthropoda > Insecta > Diptera > Muscidae > Philornis > Philornis downsi. Next base: position 6,250 of record JAHXMU010025729.1, on the reverse strand, counting down.
GGTCGCTACGGCTGCAACACGATATTTTCTTCGGTACGCACTCTACGCATGCGCGTTTATGGTTTTATGTCCCACAAAGTAAATTTGGTGCGAAATTTTGGAGATAACAGCACGAATTGTTGATTCAGCAAGTCGGTTATGACGACCATAAAATGGTCGTATCAAATGATGCACATTTGCCACAGAGCACGAATTTTGATAATAAATTTCAACGATTTGCAATCGTTGTTCGTTTGTCAGTCTTTCCATGATGAAATGACAGATTGTACTATACACTTTTCACTTTGACAGATGACGTTTGGACGCCATTACCAACCAGTGTTGCCAACCTGAAAACATGCAAAATATGGAATTTGCTAAATTATTCTTTGGAAAATATAACTAATAATAACAAAATACAACATAATATACCACATATACCATCCAGCAGTTAAAGGAGCAAATACAGGTTTTATACAATACAACTTAATTCGAATTACTCTTTGAACTGTGCCTAAAAATCTGTGCTTACAAGGAAAAAAGTCGCTATTGTGGAAATTTGATATCAGTTCTGAAACTTATAGAATTTTGAAGTAGTGATTAGACGGCAAGATTAATTTTAATGACGTAAACTATAATAACAAAACACATATTCTTGGTTACATTAATCGTTAGAGATATTACATAATTTTTTAAATATCGCTGTTTGTTTTATAACTTAAGAACTATAAAGAATTGCGTAATTTGCATTGGACGTAAATGTGTGTTTAAATAAGGACTATAATAATCCGACTTTGCCTTAACTCCAATTAAGTTGTTTTTCCTTGTAAGTACAGAAATCATCTCCCCAGCTTGTTCAAGCAATATAAACGGGTCACAAGTTATTGGAATAAAATGAAACCGATCGAAGTTTTCAGCTGCTGTTAAACTTTCATACAAAGGAGCTTTAGATCCCTTCAAATATGTGGCAGTGGAAAGGGATTTTTTTGAGCATAGTAACGTTTTTATAGCATTCGTTCATCAGCTACCCTGTACATAGACGACCACCTTTATTAAGTTTTGAGAATACTGGTTCCATTTCACTTATTGGAAGATTGAAAAGATTGATTGGTGTTTAGATTGAATACACCAAATAAAGTGACATATATGCATATATTTAACTTAGTTAACCTCGACTATATTTTTAGCAGACAGACAGGCAGACATTGGGACATAAGCACAGTTGAATACTTGCCATATTACAGTCGGTCAAGAATAATCGTAAAACTCTCTACAAAATCTGATTTAAAATAATCTTTTTCGAAATATTTGTATGTAATCAGATTAATGATACTTTACTTATCTCCGCTGGCAAGCCACACTTCACTTCATTCACCACAAATGATTGCTGGTCCAGCGAGACCCCTTGAGGACGCCGACGAAGAAGAAGAGGCTGCCCCTAAAAAGGTGCAGACTTCCTTCAAAGTGAAGCTGGTGAAATTTGACGAGAAGCAAAAAGTGACGCTAATTAAAGAAATCAAATATTCGTTGGAGGACATGAATCTAGTTCAGGCCAAGAAGTTCGTTGAAAATGCCGCCACTATTGTAAAGGAGGATATTCGGCATTCCCAGGATGCCGATAAACTTAAAGAAGCTTTAACAAAATTCGGAGCGGTTATTGAAATCTCAAGCTCGATTTTCTGTCTTTATGCTGGTACTACATTGACTTTCCGCGGGAGAAAAAAATTGAAGCCAAATTTTTCCCCCCAGACAGTATTATGATTTTTCGTGAGGAATAACAAAGACAAAATTTTCTAATTTTACACATTTATTATCGAGCGCATTGTGACGTAAAAATATAAGTTATTCCGATGTCAGTGTTGGAAACCCACTAAACAAAAAAAAAAAAAGAAAAACTGGCAATGCCGCCAAATTTTTTACGAGGAAAGAATGAATTTTTCCCTCGTGTATAGAACATAATGTAGTACTTAGCTTTAGCTAGGAATTGCAACTCGCAATTCGATGATTGCACTATCTTTATTTCTATTCTAATTTTCATCTAATCTAATTTTTTTTTATCCAATTTTTATTGTGTTGCTGGAGCGATTAACCGATTAAATATGTTCCTCCTTGTATTTCTCACACATATAAGCAATTTAGTCCTTATATTCTTATGTTCAATATAGGATTTTATGAAATTTAGTTTTCTTCTATAGTTTTTAATTGGTACGCTGCAATAATCTAGATTTTTGTTCATTGCATTAACTTGCAATGCTTGGTAAATCTTCCGAAATTCCCATACAAATTACCGATTTAACTCATATATTTTTGCCTTCTACCTATATATTTCAAACATTTATATCGAATTCATTCAAATTTGGCGCACGTATGCGCTCGATACACTTATGTATGAAAGTAGAAATTGATGTCTTCGACATGCCCCTTCCGTTACTTGCCATATATATCGAAATTAAATCTTTTAGCTGTAGTCCATAATTCGTAAACTGCAGTATTTTCAATTTTTATACATTGTATTGGGTTGTAATTCTCAACACAATTTCAAAAAATGCAAACGGATAACCATGCCCACTCTAGTATATCTTATACAAACTACTTAATTCAACCCATAAATTTCCAGATTCATATCTTTTATTCAATAACATTAAATAAATTTTAGTTTTCAGACATTTAGAAAACTTAGTTACGTGAATGAGAGTAGACTGTATTGCAGCTCTTTTTGCAGTATCACATAAGTAAATTAACCGATTTAGCAAAAATTAGTAGTTCCTTTACAATTTCTAAGTAGAGGATTTGAGAAAGCTTTAATTTTAATGGAAAATGGACAGAAAATAGACAACTTTGACTTGTTTTCTAGACCAAACGAGAAGATATATTGTAGTTCTTTAACATGTAAGTTTGTAGAATGTAAATTGTGAATTATAAAATAAAAATCTGTCAGATTTTTGCCTAAAGATTGGAAGTTGGAATTTAGGTTCCACAAAAGAAATTGGGGTGTTTTATGAAGAACTTAAGCTCTTTGTGCGACAGGAATACTTACGGAGGTTTCATCTCCTCCTCCATCAAGAGATTGGTTAACTTACATTATTTATTTTGATTTTACTTTGAGGGCGATCGGCGCAGTAGTCCGTTTGGCGGCTGGCGGCTGACGGAAAAAGAAAGCGATAAGGTTTCAACCATGAGACCTCCGTGCCTCGCTGGATTGCCACATGAACGTAACAAAATAGATGTTTATATAATTTGATGGTGGGTGAAAGTAGTCTTTGCACTAACAAATAAATAGTTAATTTTTTACAATTTATATTAAATATTTAAAAACTGTTTGATACAAATTAATTCAATATAATTTAATGCAATTCAATGTAATTCGATATAATTCAATTTGATTGAATGCAATTCAATCTAATTCAATTGGATTCAATGAAATTCAATATAATTTAAAAAAAATTCATTTTAATTCATCCAATTTTTGAAGGGGATTAACTACGTTAAACAAAGTTTTTATATGGAAATGGTGAAGTAACATCTTTTATGCTTCTTTTAGAGGGTGATGACAACATTTTTAAAGAGTTGCGCTCTGGCAAGAAAACATTTATTTTTAAAAAAAGAAAATACTATTAGCTGAAATGGGACCAAAGCTATACTATGAGATTATAATTGGCTTGGACATCCGATTTCAATGGGTTGGTGGCTATATCAAAGCATTAGCTAATAAGGTCCGTTGCCAATATGGTGTGTTCTGCTCCAGACAAAGCGCATATGACAACTTTTTTTGACATCACTTCAGAATTGCCGTTTTATAATTTGTTTACAAAAAATAAAGAGATAGATAAAGGAATAGGCTGATACACTTCAAATAGAAATCAAATTAGGAAGTAATTCTGAGTCGACCAATACAAATTTTGTAATATCAAATTTTTAGATATAGCACTCAGCAGCATTAAACCCAGCAGCATTTAAACTTTATACCTCCTGTACCGTAGATTCTATATGTATAAATACAAAATGTTCTCAGTTTAAATAAATTACGTGTACTTTTATTTCGATCATTTTATCATTTTTAAATTCTTTACAATGTTTGAGTTTTTAAAACAAAACTGGAGCTGGAGCAGCAGCGTAGGTCAAATGTGCCGGGTACGACAATGGGGACGAATAAGCAGCAGCAATAGGAGCAGTGTAGGCAGCAGCCACAGGAGCAGCGACAGTTCTAGCAACAATGGGAGCGCTATACGCGGCAGCTATGGGAGCAGCAAAGGTTTTAGTTAAAACAGGGGCGGCAACGGGAGCAACAACTGGGGCAGTAGCAATACCATTATGGTTACGAGCAACTACTTGGCTGCTAGTGGCAGTGACGACAGGTGCAGGAGCAGCGACAACGGCAGCGGGAGCGGTGTAAGCCAAAGGAGCACCGATCAAACCGGGCTTAGCGGCTACGCATGCAATGACAGCGAGGATAACAACGGCCTGTAATCACAACATCTTTAGTAAAATATGTAAAAAAGATTTCTATATGAATTTAGCTTACGAATTTGAACATTTTGTTGTGATTAATTTGGAACTGTTTCTAAGGCAGCTGAAAACGATATCTGATACTCAAATCATTGGTGTTTCTTTATTTATACCTCAGTTTATATTAAAAATGTGCCCTTTACGTCCTTCATGTTGAAGTGTTCTTGAAATTGTGTTGTCTTTCAATAAACTCATAATAACTTAAACCAATTCTTTCAAAAATCCCAAAGAGTTGTGTGTGGAGAATATTTAATGAGGACCTAAAGCAATCACAAGTATAAAACAAATATTAAGCGTTAAAATATATTTTTTATTTGGTCACGTACTGTTCATACCTCTTTAAATTAGCTTCAACGCACGCAATGGCAGCAGTGCGAGTGTGGCGCCCTCCTCCCTCCGTGGGTGGGTGGACTTATTGTTTTAACATTTTTCAAAAGTTATTTAAATAAAAATTAATTAATTAAAACTAAAAGTAGGTATTAATGAAGGTACGTTATGCTAATTGTTGCGAGAACATGATGAAAAACCTCGCCAATGAAACCAAAAAAAGAGGACAATGTAATTTTATTTAATTGGCATATTTTGTTAGTAAATGACAAATACAACAAATTCTGAACTGAGTGGCTGACTGACTTATGTGTTCACACAACTTCCCCTCCCGTTGGTGCAAAAGGGTGAGAGATGCCAGAAGGGCCATGTTAAATAGGTCAGTTATTATCAAATACTCTGCTTTAAAAGGAAACAAAAGAAGCAACATTATAGTTTTCTAAAGGGACCGTTGTTTTTTCTAAACCTGACCATTTATATGGGAGATTCCAGCACTCCGTTCTCGTTTTGAGACACTCTTTCGGAAACACTCCATTTTCACTAAATTCCATTTCCAAATTTTACTAAATTGGGTGCAACTTAATAAAAGATGTAAAGCTGAAAAAATATGACTTCTTAAATCGGCAATTTGTAATAGAGGTATGAAAAAGGGGATTTTCTCAAGTTTTACCATGTATTGTAGAGAAATACCGTGAACAATGTTTTAGGTTGGTGCAGTCTACGAATAATAAGTTACGGGAGAAAATTAAATTTCAAAAAACTGATCAATTTGTATGGGCGAACCAGAAGAAATATGGCAACGCGGTTCCTCTTCACTCTCAGACACTACTTTAGCGAACCCTTAACGTGTAACCAAATCAGCCAGTGAGACAAAACGGACATCGCTCAAACGACTTAAAACATCACGAAAAATACATTTAGCCAAAAGATGCTTAGTGATTTAAACCCTTCCTTGTATGTATGTATTACATTTTTACAGTATCAAATGATATATATATGTTTATTCCTTCGCATGAAGATATATTTAGATACAGGGTTGCGAACGAATCGTGCTACTGTCAACTGTAAATGGGGTCGTTATTTAAAGATGTTAAAGAAGTTTTTTTACCCAGAACTCCGCCGAAGACGTAACTGGATGGAACAACTGCACTTTATCGAAGATTCCAAAACTAATTAATATCCAGAAACTCCACTTTCGGCTGGCCCCCAAGGCCATATAAACTGAATGCACCGGATTTGTATGAGGTTATGTCAAGCAAGAGGTAAACAAAATGAGACCAAGGAATCTGACTGAATTGAAACAATCCATTAAAACAATGATAGAGGCGATCCCGCAGTAAATAATTTTCTGATGACGGTGGAGGTCATTTATAGTCTATCGTCTTCAAAATCAGGGTTGCCCATATTCGACGGACCCATGTTTTTAAAAAAAAAATCA
>JAHXMU010025728.1:48908-64844 GCA_019455685.1 Philornis downsi | reverse complement strand
TTAATGAACTTTAACAGCTCAATAGAATGTTTGGTATTTGCAACAAATTTGCCTTCTTAACTCACATTAAAGAAGTCGCCTTTAAGTTTCGTTCTTTTGGTGTAGCAGCCAACAATGCCAACAGCTGGCTGATGAATAACAGTTCAAATGCCGGAATTTCCGGTATGGTCAGACCAACCTCCTCCATATTGCTAATCCCTTCTTACTTACAGCAATTAATTTAATCCGATAAGCAATAAAACACAAACATACGAACGCTTTCACGCCCTGTCCCCCACGCCCAGGGCATGTGAGCCTTTGGCCGCCGTATCAGAGTTGAAAACATAAAACACTTTGGTAGAACGATATATCGCGACACGCAATCATTAAGAAAACATGATTATTTCTTGTTGTAATTCTTTCTCCTTTTATCCTTCCTCCCGCACACCCCGAGTATTTGCTACGCTTTTGCAGTGAGTTTAACGAAATGAAGGAAGAAAAAAAAAACAAAACGCTTTCTTCTCCTGGCACAACAACACATGAGTTATCGTATCAAATCTTTACATGTTCCCCTTGACACATCCGCCCCGTGTCCATACCTCGCTAGCGTTTGACTTAGACTTTTGCGTATAGTCGTATATTTGAAAAAAAGGAGTGTCATTGTGGTGTAAACTTTATGGTTCTAAAAGCGCGATTTTATTTTTACGTTTACACAGCTTTCGTCTCTTGAATCAAGGCGACCGTAGGGACACGTACGAGAAAGTGTAAGAAACTCGGTCGGAATTTATGTGAAATAAATTTCGGATGCCTATAAAAATTACCCCATAAACACACCTAAGATTTTTGTTGTTGTTTGTAGTTTTTTGTTCCTATACTTTCCTTTGCTTTCTTTTCATTTAATTTTATTACCTTTTCATTACACATTTATGAGCATTTAGCACATACAGTAATCACTAATTTGTCTGGTTTTTTCTTATATCTTCCCTTTTCGGTGCGTTTAGGGTGCTACTGGGGTACCAGGTGAACGCGGTGCCCCCGGTCCCAAAGGTGATCGCGGCGAAAGGGGCGATCCTGGTCCTCGTGGTCCCGAAGGTCTGCAGGGCGGCAAAGGTGAACCGGGTGTCGACGGTATGCCTGGTGTAATGGGTCCCCCAGGACCACCAGGACCACCTGGTTTGCCAGAGAACTATGACGTAAGTACTTTCTTTTATACATTACTGAACTTACATAGTTAAAACGTAAATTTATGTTTTTTTCCTTTTGTTTTTGGTTGTTATAAAAATGCCTCAATTTTATGAAACACAAGTGAATATAAACTGTTTGAAAGGGTTTGAAAGGTTAATAGCAATGTAAATTTACTAAGCCGTGAGAGCATAACTTTAAGACTTTGATAAAATAATGGAGTTTATTAAGTAATACGCAGTTCTTAAATTTCTTAACTACTTATTTTACACAGGCCAAGAAACTATGGCTTTATGATGTAAGTTTTTAACCCGCCGAATTCCATTCTGTTCTCAGAATAATCTACAGATGGCTGCACTTTAACGTTGCCCAATGTTATCAATGATTTTTGGGAAATGTCGGCCATATGTTAAAGTAATATTTTTTAAATATTTGTTAAATACGCGTCATTGCTTCAGGCAAAAGTCGCATAAGGCTAAAATGACATACCTTATTTATGGTTTGGCTTAGCAGAAAAAGCTGATATGGCACCATACCTTAATAATCGAAGAAAACTGCCAACATAGCCTGGGATTATAAGTAGCTTTGACATGAGCAGACTTAGTTAAAGTTTGAATTGCTTCATCACGCAACTTATTCACCAGATTTAGCTCCCTCGGTCCATTTTCTATTTCCAAACTTGAAGAAATGGCTCGGTGGTAAGAAATTTGCCAACAATGAATATGTGGAGTCTATTTTAAGGAGTTTGACAATTGTTACTAAAGGGTGGCGCATAAGTAACGTTAACGGCGACTATGTATATTGAATGGGTTCTTGTGCATCATTTGGTTTTAACTCGTGAACCAATTGCATCTTATATGGGAAAAGATGTAACATATGTAAAATTCTTTGCAAAGACCGCCTAGACATCTCTAACTGTTGAGAACGTCGCCTGGTGGAAGTTTCGGGGTTTTCCTCAATACTTGCTTCCAATCGAGCAATGGCCACTTCATTTTGAACTGCACGAAGTCTTCCAGCATGCGGAAGATCACATACATCGCCCTGTTGCCCAAAACGCTAAACCAATCGGTAAATTGTGGGAGCGCTAGGAGCATTTCGAACATGAAAGAAATTTCGATATGATCTGAATAATCGAATGCTGACTTTCAAGGTAAAATTGAGCAACTTTGGTCCTTTTTTCTGTGCTGAGCCTTTCTATCATAAATTTCCCAAGAATTTGTTAGTTAATTCTGTAAAGCGGCGAAAAAAAAGACTTAAACAAAAAATGTATTCACTGATCAAATCTTAACATTGCTTATGCGCCACCCTATAGAAACAGGGGGTAGAAGCTATTGAATATCATTGGGAAAAGTGTATAGAGCTAAAAGGAGATTATTTTGAAGAATAAAGAAAATTGTTTCAAACTTTTTTGTGTTTTCTTTGTTAGGTCGCCTAGGTTTGGGACTTCACTCTTATAATGAAAACGATACCGCACGACTGTCATGTTCAAATGCTAGGAAATCTCTGCTTACAACTCTGCACATCAATGATATTTTTATACAGATTCCTTTTTTTTACCCAAATGCCACTTTTTTTTACTCAAGTAACACAATAATTTCCACTTACCTCAAACACTTTAAGTTATCTCTTACGTCGACAGCAGCATAGAATTGAGAAATCCATTTGTGCTCATCCTATGACGCTTTGTTTGTGTTAGCACTTCAAAAACGGTGTCACCTAAAATTAGCCTTATCAAATGAAACGCAATATAGAATGAAAACCCGCTCTTCTTCCAAAAAAATGAAAAAATAACAAAACAAAATTCACTTATCTTCTTTGCGTTTTCGTAAACTCTACAATTACAAAAAAAAAAAAATTTTTTTTGAGCTATTCCTGACATTTTTTCTCGCAATGTAAACAAAGGACCAAGACGATGAAATTTGAATGGTAGACCTTACGGTCAGTGTACTTGCATCGAAGAGTCTGCAAAAACGACTTAACCTAAAACAAAAGATTTTAACACTCCAGCAAGAAAAGCAAACACGGGAAAACGTGACTAAAATAGAAAGTTTAACACAAACAGCGTAAAGTCCATTAAAAACCTCATGATAGCAGAAATAAACAATAAAATTAGCTCTACAAATGCGTTCAACTGCGGGGTACTGTTTCTGGGCCACTACCACTCTTGTCACTGCTGTTTTTAGGCCACACAATTAACCTAAAAGGCTGAGCAAGAACGATAATAAAAAACAAAAAGAAAGTGAAATGCTAAAATCCTCCGCCTGAAAAAAAGGAAAGACAATAAAAAATTCATAAAATTAAAGGGATTTTTTCCAAATGACAGCAAAGTATGCGACCGGCTGATGGAGAAGAAACAAAATCAACAGAATGGTTGAAAGCTTAGAAAAAAAAATGCGGGCGCCCTCAAAGAAAAAACTTAGTTGTGGCAGATCTTAACTATTTGGATGTTACAAATTTCTTACGTTCAAATACACAACTTCACAAGCATTCAAATGTACAAATATTTGTACAGGGACTGTTGAACGTCGCACAGTGCTTTGTACCAGTACATCGATGGGACAAAAATAGAAGGAGTCGTCCTAGGGTAATAAAATTTGGGACGAGTCCCTGATACAGAGTGGCGCAATAGAGCGTGCATATTGCATCATCTTTTTTTGCGGGGTAGAAAAGGCGCGGGCGGGGGGCGCCTACATCGTTGGGTTGGCGGGCTCATGGAGTTTTAGTCGCTATGAATCACTTCGACGGGAAGCGTCGCGCGTTTTGCGTGCGCGCATTTTACAATAACTCTCGTTCATATGTTGCTACTAGGCGACTATATTGTGCTGAATATGGACTACGGCGAACTAGTGAAGCTCCGAGTGCTAATTTAATTAAAACATGGCTAAAGCGTTTTGAAGAGACCGGTTCAACATTTAAACCACAAGTAAATGGCAGCCCATGAACATCCAGGACCGAAGATAATGTTGAGAGAGTTATGAAGTCAGTACGAGGAAATCCACAAATGTCGACTCGCAAGAGATCGTCTGTCTTACAATTATCGCGACGAAGTTTGCAACGAATTTTTACATTGGATCTTAAATTGCATCCATATAAGCTGCAATTAACACAAGAATTGAAAGAGTCTGACTTCATAGCAAGGCTCGCATTTGCTAATGAAATGCTTAATCGATTTTCCAATTTTGACAATATCCTTTTCTCTGACGAGGCTCATTTCCTTATGAATGGGTTCGTAAACCGTCAAAATTGTCGTTACTGGAACAGTGAAAATCCCAAAATCAAACACCAGAAACCATTGCATAGTTCTAAAGTGACAGTATGGGCAGCAATCTCTGGCAGAGGAATAATTGGTCCTTTTTTCTTCGAAAATGTGCGGGGCCAAAAGGTCACGGTTAATACGGAACGCTATGTTGAGATGTTGGACGGATTTTTGGCTCCAGAAATTGAAAGTTCAAGAATAGTGAATTCCAGAACTTGGTTCCAACAAGATGGAGCTACCTGTCACACATCAAATGACTCCATGGCGGTGGTGAAGCAGATGTTCCCTGGCAGACTGATTTCGAAATGACTCCATGGCCCCCACGTAGTCCAGACGTGACGCCTCTTAATTTTTTTTGTGGGGATACCTCAAACACAAAGTCTACAGTAATAATCCAAGAAACATCGTTCAGCTCAAGGAGAATATCCGTGGTGAAATGGCAGCCATTACACCAGTATTACTGAAGAAAGTTTTCAATAATTTTCGTTTGCGGTTAGAGGAGTGCCGTCGTAGAGAGGGTCACCATTTAGATGATGTTATTTTTAAAAAATAAACTCCATTTATTACTCTACAATGCCTTAGATTTATTTTAACCATACCTTTTGTATTTATTTTTTAATCTATTTTTTAAATATGCACGTTCTATTGCGCCACCCTGTATAACTGATCGCCTACCGCCCTTACAAACCGAAATTATTTTTGGCTATAAAAATTGAACTATTGCGCAAAATTTCATGAAAATTGCGTGAAGAACATATCTATATGCCCTCTTATTAAAAAATAGAATTTCATCAACATTGACCACGCCCATCGCCCACCGCCCATACAAACTGAAACTATTTTTGGCTGCAAAAATTGAACTACTGCGACACCCTATACGATTAACCGATTATAACTAAAATTCGGAAAGCATAAGCTTTCCAATCCAAAAAATTGTACGCCTAATTTAAAAGAAATCGGATAACGAATTCTAGTACCTCCCATACAAAAGGTGCAATATTTCTCTTACATTAATACTTTATTGTTAATAATACTATAGAACGTAATACAGGAAATTTATTTCATTTTATTGGCAAAATCCCAAAATGTACACTTGGTCATTATCAATCAAGTAATGTCTGAATAAAAACTTATTTATTTTATTGATATAGCTATTTCTTTGGTTAAAACTAAGCGTCATCACTACAGGAGCCATCCTAATTTTCGCTCAACGACGAACCTAACTCATCCTGTTCAAATATGTCATCTTCAAAACCAATATTTTCCCTGTGAATATATTTTTCAATACCGGTCAAATCAAATGCTTTTTTCTTATGTTCTTCTTTGATGATAACACGCGATCTGATTGCAATAGCATATAGGTCATCAAATCCCTGTTTGTATCTTCTCGTGAAGTCTGCATCTGTTGTGTTTGCTGTAATGTTACCATCACCCACATTTCCATGGCTTGTGCTCGGGCCCTTAATGTGTTTATTTTGTTATTTTAATATCGTTAATGTAAACTAGCCGACCCGGCAAACGTTGCTTTGCCTTCAAATTTTATTTTTATTGGAAATGTTTCATGCCAATCGGTCTATTATAATAAGAAACGCCTATATTTGCAGAAGAACTTAAAATATGTTCACTCAACCGAAATACAAAATTCTGTTTAAATACCGTTAGCAGGAGCAGAAATAATTGCTTTTTAATTTGTGGTTTGTATAGGAGGTACCACTCCCCATTGCCCAATCCCGCCCATATTTGCAGCAGCACTTAAGATATGTACACCAAACCGATGTACCAAATTTTGTTCAAATACCGTAAACAGGAGCAGAAATATTGGATATTTAATTTATGGTTTGTATGGGAGGTGCCACGCCCCATTGTTCAATCCCGCCCATATTTGCAGTAGCACTTAAGATATGTACACCAAACCTACGCACCAAATTTTGTTCAAATACCGTAAGCAGGAGCAGAAATAATTGATTTTTAATTTTTTGTTTGTATGGGAGGTACCACGCCCCTTTGTCCAATTGGACCGAATTGTAAATCTAAACCATCCCGGGCACCACCCAGACGCATATACAAAAATTTATGCAAAGCGGTCCAGCCGTTTAGGAGGAGTTCACTGACAACGCCCGTACAGAAGAATTATATATCTTTAATGTAAATGTAAAAGTTAAATATAACTTATGTACATCATCCAGCTGAAAAAATATTTTAGTTAACCATTTAGAATGCCTAATTTCAAAAATATTTCTATTGCATTTAGTTTCTTGCCACAACTTTTTCACTTCACTATTAAAAAACGAAATTCTTTTTTTTTTCAAAATTTGAGTTCCCAATTTTTTGTTTAACATATTCAAAACAACGCCGATATTTTATTTTTTGAATATGCTGTTAACCAACAATAACATCTGAATTTTTTAAAATAATTGCCATCGTCACAGTTTGAATTCTAACTTCTTGTATTATTTTTAAAACAATTGTTTTCATTCTTAATTGAGATGGGCCCGTGTGAATTTTTAATTTTATGTACTCACTTCTGCTTGTGCTATATTTACATATATATTACTTGCGTTTAAATTTTAGTAATTATTTTATAGCACGTATTACGTGATTGTAAAATATTTACTCAAAATTAATAAATAGCAATCGGGCATTTTTAAAGTAAAAAATAGTTTGTCACGTTCTCATCTCTAATTCGAATCACACCATGTGTATGATACACCTGACTTTTACAAAGCAAGAATATTAGACATAAGAATAACAAAAATAAAATTTTTAAGAGTTTGTTGAAATCAGCGCCAAAGTAGCGATAATTCAAAATTTGTGATGTAGTGGCGCGACCCTTAAATTTTTTTTAAAGTTTTTTTTCCTTATTTTTGCCTTCGTAAGAATCTCAAACTACATATCTTCCCGAGTGAAACTTTTTCAAATAAAAAAAAAAAAAACTGATTTTCCCACTCCACCCTAATCAGCAACCAGCCAGCGGTGATTAAAAATGTGAGTTTAGACCTTTTTTAAATCTTTGTTTTTTTAAGTTGCGCTCAAAAGCGGGCATAAATTATTTCTTATACCTTTAAAAAACTCTATTAACTAAATAAAAAAAAAATTTAATGGGTTTTTTTAAATTCCATCGAACTTTTGTAATTTTTGAAAATTTTTAGAAAAATACATTTTTTTCCAGCGATTACAAATAATTCCAGTTAACATATTCAACACATGAATTATTTTTTCCCGAGTTGTGCTCACACTAAATAACATAAAAATCCAAATTTTAAGCTCCTTCTTAAAAAAAAATAAATTTTTGGGAATTATTTTCATAAAGCAATACAATTTAGTTTTTAATTCATTGATTTTTGCTTAAATTTCACTGACTTTAGCGCCCTCTGGTGAAGTGTAGGAGAGTCAAACGAAACTATTTCCTTCAATTTTATTTCTTTTGTATTGTCATCTCTCGATTATTATAACTTTCATTATATTTTGGAAAAATTTTTTTTTGTCTATGGGACAAAGTACTGTGCGTTGTGAACGACGATCTAGATTTCCTCAAAAAGGTCATAACTGGTGACGAATCATGGGTGTATGGCTATGACATTGAAACCAAAGTCCAATCATCCCAATGGATCCGCCCAGAAGAGCCAAGACCGAAAAAAACACGTCAAGCTCGGTCAAATGTGAAAGTTTTGCTCACTGTTTTCTTCGATTGCTATGACATGGTGCATCATGAATTCTTGCCACAAGGTCGTACGGTCAATAATGTATACTACCTTGAAGTTATGCGTCGTTTGCGCGAAGCAATTCGTCAGAAACGCACAGAATTGTAGAAAACGCAATCATAGATTTTGCACCATGATAACGCACCACCTCACACATCGATGCTTTTGCGTGAGTTTTTGACCAAAAACAAAACCGCAAGCATGCCTCAATCACCGTATTCACCGGACTTAAGTCCCTGCTGATTTTTTCCTCTTCCCAAAACTGAAGACACCGATGAAAGAAAAGCGTTTTGCTACGATTGAGGAGATAAAAAAAATCGAAACAGGAGCTGTTGGCGATACCAAAAAGCGCGTTTCAGAATTGTACCGAGAATTGGAAAAAACGCTGGCATAAGTGTATTATCTGATCTGAGGGGGATTACTTTGAAGGAGACAAGATAGTTATTGATGAATAAATAAATATCGTTTGATAAAATTGAAAATAACGGTTATTTTTTGATCACACCTCGTATAATTATAATAAAATTTTCCAATATTCATCTACAAAATTACAAAAATGCCCAGTTGTAGTTCTTACTATTTTTTTTCTCTGAGTATAATCAAGGACGTTTGGAGGCAGGCAACACATTTAGCAGACCTTCGATGGTTTTCATTGCGTTACGACGAATCTACACCACAGATTGCTTTGGGCGCTTGTCACGTTAGACTGACATTGTTTAACGAAATGTTTGACTTAAGATTCAACCCTTCTTTTGGTTTCAGTATCCTGACACATCAGCTACCATGCGTTTTCGTGGGCGATAACAATGCGATAATGCTTACAACACGCGATACGCGAAACGCAACCATGTTTGAAAGGGTAAGAATGTAGAAAAATTCAAACGTAAATACATTTTATTATCATTTTTCTCGACATCTGGTTTTAAGCCATTAACATAAATAATATGAAATAATTTTGTGCCCCTACAAAAGCGTTCTCTCCAAATGTGATACAGAGTTTACTTGAAGTAGTCTTCTCATTTTATTGGTTTTTGGTTGGCAACATCGTTTGTTGTCAAGTTGTTGTGAGTGGTAGGCGGTTGAATCCTGTCTTTTGGAGTATTTGCATATGCAGTCAATTCCCGAATGTTTGATAATGGGATTTCTTTTAGTAGACAAATTTTGGCGTAGCCAAATATGATCTAATTCTTACAGGGGAAAAAATTGTTATGGCTTCCCTTACAATTCAGCAAGAATTATAGAAATGTATTGAGATTTTCGGATGTAGAAATTTGTGCGGGCGTGCTTTCTTCTACGGGCTTGACTAACTGCTTTTTACTAGAAAAATTATATTACACTATTTGGTATCGTGGAACGTATTTCCACATCAACGTCCACTTTATTAATTCCACTCAAATGTACAAAGTTGCTCTATTTATACTAAAACGGCTTATTCTAGAAAATTCTACGATATTACAAAGAAACCACATATTTATATAATGGGTGCAACAACGACAAATATATTTATATAGTGTTGTTTATCATAGACTTAATTCTAGAATGTTCTTATTTACATAACAAGTGAAAAGGAGATAATTCTAGAAAAGTCCTACCCACAGATAAAGAGGGAAAGAGATTTCAAATATCATACGTGAATGTTCTGGGAGCGGTGTTGATAATATTTCTAGAATATACACTTAGAGAAATTACACTCACATACTACAACTATAGTGTCTAAATCTATTTCATTGCCTTCAAAGTTTCCCCCAACACAATACTCGGTTTTTCCCATACTTTCTGTACGGCCTTCAGAGCATGCTGCTCTTTATATTGAATCTCTACAATCGACGCAAAAATGTGTCCATGGAGCGTCCTTTTGGATTTAGAAAATAACTAAAAGTCATACGGAGCTAAACTAGGCCCAGGAGGTAGATTTGGAGTTAGTTGAATTTTAGACGAAAAACCAATGACGCCAATGCATCCTAAGATGGTGCATTACCATAGCTCAAAAGCCAACACATGTCTGCCCAGTAATATAGGGTGATTTTTTAATCGTATTTTTTTTTTCAAAATCGAATGAAACACTCAAATTTGCATTATATATTAAAAATTTTTATTGGAATCGATAAATTGGTGTTTGCCATTTAATTTTTAAAGATAATTTCATGCATGCAAAAATCAGAAAGTCCAATTTTTCGTCATCACGAATAACGCGTGTTGTAAGGCTTCAATAGTGTTCTGCTTGCCCACATAATCTAACGACTTGACTTAACCCCACAAGAAATAATCAAAAGGCGTTAAATCGCAAGATCTTGGGGGGCGACTCACAGGGCAAAATCGAGAGATAAAATGCTCACCAAATTCATCCCTCAACATATCCATTGTTGCACCGTCCTGATGAAACCACATGCCAACCAAATTCAACTCCGTCAATTGGAGCAAACAAAAAATTCCTTGTTGTTGAGTAACACATGCCCTATCGCTGAGAACGGCAACGAATTGACATTTCACGATCGTCATTAACACTGGTCGCTACGGCTGCAATATTTTCTTCGCTACGCACTCTACGCATGCGAGTCAATGGTTTTATGTCCAACAAAGTAAATTTGATAACAGCACGAATTGTTGATTCAGCAGGTCGATTATGATTATGACCATAAAATGGTCGTATCAAACGATGCACAGAGCACGAATTTTGATAATAAATTTCAACGATTTGCACTCATTGCTCGTTTGTTAGTCTTTCCATGGTGAAATGGCAGAGTATACTGTACACTTTTCACTTTGACAGATGACGTTTGGACGCCATTACCAACCAGTGCTGTCAACTAGAAAAACTTAAATCTTAAAAAATCATCCTATACGTCCTCTTTTTACTTACATACTTTTAAAATCGTACCTAGTTTATTAGGTATTCGATTATCCAATTTTTGGTTTCAAAACCGTCGGTCTGTCAGGGCTGTCAGCTGTAAAGTACCCATCACCTGAAGTGTTATTTATTTAGTGAAATGTTTGTCATTTACGAATATGGATCGCTTAATAACCGAAGAACGCCTAAAAATAGTTAAAATTTACCACAAAAGTGGTGATTCAAATGTGATTTAACATGACCGATTTTGGCTTTATTGCATGAGAGTTTTTCAGAAATCGTAATTATACGTTTTGGCGAAGTCAATTGGCCACAAACTACATGCGATTTGACGCCGTTAGACTTTTTTTTTGTCAGGCTACGTCAAAGTCCGTGTATACGCAAATAATCCTCAAATGTTGAAGGATTTAAAAAGCACATTCGTCAAATTATCGCCGAGG
This sequence comes from Philornis downsi, assembly GCA_019455685.1. Classification (NCBI taxonomy): domain Eukaryota; kingdom Metazoa; phylum Arthropoda; class Insecta; order Diptera; family Muscidae; genus Philornis; species Philornis downsi. The sequence goes on along the minus strand of JAHXMU010025728.1, from coordinate 53,438 downwards.
TACTGCTGGAAATGTGCGAAAGAGTGGTCGAAAACTACCTCAAAAGGATCCACTACTGCAACCAATACAGCGGCTGTCATTTAGATGATAATGCACTTCGTATATGATGGAGAGGTCCGAGCATTACAATGAAATAAAAGTTTCACCGAAATGATAGCTTTATGTGAGTTTTATTTACGTTTACTCTCGAAACCAACAAAATGGATAACCCTGTATAAATTGTCATTATTAAAAAAAACAGAAATTATTCAAAGATAAGATATACAAAAGTGTAGCAGACTCCGCTTCGATTTACACCATTTCAGAGGGTTTTCATATTTGCACGCGAGTATACAAATTCAAAATAGCTTGCGTTTGATGAATTCTAACATCAATTGGAGACAGTCTCAGTTGGTTTAGGAAAATTTTGTCAATACATTTGACAAAGCTCCACGAAAACTACTTGGAAACCATGACGCTGTAGTTCTAACATGTACTATGTAGAGGTGTGTTTAAAAAGTAAGGTGAATTTTCATTTTTCTCAAAAAATATTTATTTATTCATCAATTTCTATTTTATCTTCTTCAAGGTAGTCCCCCTCAGGTATAATACACTTGCGCCAGCGTTTTTTCCAATCCTCGAAGCAGTTCTGATATGCACTTTTTGGTATGTTCTTGAGCTCTCTGTCAGCTATTTAGTTTTTATCTCCTTAATCGTCGCAAAACACCGTCCTTTCATGGGTCTCTTCAATCTTGGGAACAGGAAAAATACGCAGGGGGCCAAATCTGGTGAATACTGTGGTTGAGGCATGATAGCGAAGTTGTTTTTTGGCCAAATAATCTCTCACAAGCAAAGATGAGTTAGTAGGTGCATTATTATGCTGCAAAACCATGATTTTTTGCCCACAATTCCGGGCGAGTTTTCCGTATTGCTTCACGCAAATGGCGCATAACTTCAAGGTATTACTCCTTATTTACCGTATGACCTTAATGCAGGAACTCTTGATGCACTACGCCAAGGTAATCGAAGAAAACAGTGAGCAAAACCTTGATATTTGATCGAACTTGGCGTGCTTTATTTGGTCTTGCCTCTCCTTGACTCTTCCATTGGAACGATTGGGGTTTGGTTTTGATGTCATAACCATATATCCATGATTCGTCACCAGTTATGAACCTTTTAAGCAAATCTGGATCATCGTTGACGTCATTCAAGAATTCGTGAGCGATGCTCATGCGACGTTGTTTTTGGTTAAAATTTAGCAATTTTGGAACGAATTTCGCTGCCACACGCTTCATGGCCAAAATTTCCGAAAAGATTGCATGGCATGATCCAACTGATAGGCCAACATCCTCAGCAACTTCTCTAATTGTGATTCGACGATTCTCCATAACAACTTTCTTCACTTTCTCATCATTTTCATCGGCTGTTGATATGCTGGGGTGTCCAGATCGAGCGTCCTTATTCACATCTTCTGGACTTTTTGTGAAAAGCTGGTACCACTTGTAAGCATTTTTTTGACTCAGAGTACTCTCACCGTATGCCACTGTCAACATTTCATTTTTGAGCACTTAATTCCATTTTTTACACAAAGTTTGATGCAACTTCTTTGATCAATTTTTTTCGATAGCAGAAAATCGCCTAACACGCAAAACACTTGTCTTATTTATGCCTCTCATAAACAAACTAAACATGCTATATAGATAAAACCGTCAACATATCTTCGAGACAAGTGCATCAACATAAAAAAAATAATAATCGAAAGTCGAATGTACCTAGGCGAAATTTGAGAATTCATCTTAATTTTTGAACACACCGTAAAGTGTAGGTTCAGTTCATCATATTCATTGGCACATTTGTTGGCAAGAATATTGACATTGTCTAGAATACAAAATTTGCACCTTTGAGATGCCTTCGTTAAAGGAATCTACCTTTGATCGAAACCACGCCACAAACCTCCTTATATATCGTATAATATTTATAATATTTCTCCTTTGCCACAAGATTCCTCCACAAAGTTAAGAGCGTAAGCTTTAAGACGGCATGGAATCTTCGTACCAGCAAGTACAACTAATACCCGGTTGAGTGAAATGCCTCGGGACTGTTACTGCCACTAAGACGACAGTTTGAAATGTTATCAGGTAGCAGAGCAAAGAGGGCAAATGAATGTGTGCAAGCACATAAAAGGAACAAATAAATTTGCTCCGTATCTCTCTGGTTAAAACATGTTACCAGAACTGATAATAGCCACGAAATGCTTACATTGCCATCACCACAAACACTGTAGCAAAACATGAAGGTTACATGAAAAAACAGAAACCATCCTAGCAGATCCTGGCAACGTATGATGTGGCTCATGAGTGTTCTACACGCACATACGAACTGCAACTATTGCCACAAGGTATACTTATCTCAGGTAGTGGTACACCTCTGCACTGCACTATTATTAGTCATATACCGACATTTGTTTGCCACCACCCCGCAGTAGTTAGTACTCCCAATATATGAGTGGTGATATGCGTTGTTTGTTTGAGGTACAAGGAAAAAAAAATGGAGCATTTTGTGGCATGTTTACTAACATAAAATCCTAGCCAGATACACACGGCCCTTCACGGACTCTAACATCACATGTGTGCGTGAATGTGTCACACGAGTATTTGTAGCGAACCACGAGGTATTTAAGCATTTAGCAAGTGGCAGTTTTCATTACTACAACCATTTTGTGGTTGTGCGAGATTATGTTGCGGCCTTCTTCTCTATCCTGACATGAAACGGTTGCCTTTCTTTTGTCATCGTGGAAATATTGTACGGAAATTGTAAGGTAAACATGGGAGAAAGATTGGGGAGACCAGTGGTCAGAGTTTAAATAAGCATTAATGCAATTTTAAACTCGGTAATCTTTATCGGAACATAAAAATATTAAGAAATTCATTTTTTTTCTTGTTTTATTGTTCATATAAAGGGTGTCCCAACAAGAACGCAAGATTTAAATTTGACGCTATTCGAAATGTCATTGTTTGACATTTGAACAATTGTTATTGTTTGCTAGTGGAAGGTACGATGTTAGTAAAAATGGAGCGCTACACGAATGAACAACGCATTCTCATTGTGAAATTGTTTTACCAAAATGGTGAAAGTTTTGCGGCTACAGTTCGCAAATTGCGATCAATTTGGGGTCACAATAGTGCTCCAAAAGAGTCAACTGTGAAGAGATTAATGGATAAATTTGATAAATTTTGCGTGCCTTCGGCCAGGTCGCAGCTGTACGTGATGATGTCCCTCAAACTCCATCCACCTCAATTCGACACCGAGCTCAGCAAATTGCTGTTTCCAAATCCACTATGCAGCGAATTTTGACGAGGGATTTGAATCTTCATGCATACAAAGTTCAATTGACTCAGGAACTGAAGCCAGCTGATCATGGACAGCGAAGGGAATTCGTTAATTGGATATTGGAGAAGACAACATGAAAATGCTGATTTTGTGGATAAAATCATTTTCAGTGACGAGGCCCATTTCCATCTTGATGGCTTCGTCAATAGGCAGAATTGTCGCATTTGGGGTGAGGAAAATCCTTAAGTGATTCACGAGAAGCAAATGCATCCTCAACGTGTCACTGTATGGTGTGAATTTTGGGCTGGAGGAATCATTTGACCTTTTTTTATGAAAATGAGGCATGTCAAGCGCAAACAGTCAATGGTGTTCGGTATCGTGAAATGATAACCAGTTTTTTCGTGCCTAGAAATGAATGTGGAGGGCATGTGGTTTCAACAAGAAGGGGCCACATGTCATACAGCCAGAGAAACAATTCAATTGCTACATCAGTCATTTAAATCTTGCGTTCTTGTTGGGACAAGACTATCTTTATGAAGATAGTCTCTTATAAAGGAAATCTAGGTATACAGGAAGGTCAGAAATACCCGTAGGATCTCGCGGTTAACAGGCTTTTACACACGTTTTCCTGTCGAAGAGCTAGATTGCAACCTAGTAAAGCCTTTATTTTCTAAATAGTTTTCTGACTGCTTTGCTCTTCGAATTATAAATCGGTTCAAATACTTTTCGGTCACTCTTATTGTAGATTTTAAAACTTCTCCGTTTGCTTAATGGTGCGTTTTGCTGCGTTTTCTTCATATATCCAATTTGCCAATCCGACCCATCTCCGATGCAGCCATTCACTTTGCTTTGTAGCATAAACGATAGTAATTAATGACCTCCGAAACTATTGATGGAACTGAGATAAGACAAATAGGCGATTTGTTGGTGCGAACATAGGCCTCATAGAGTAACCTAAAATATGACAAAGAAACTTACCTCGACTGCGAAATGGCTTTCTGAGATTGTGTCTTTTATCGATGTAAAACCATAAATTTTATTATACTGAATAGGCCAGAATCATTTTCTGGTTATTTTCTGGAATTTTAAAAAATATAGCTTTGTGTTCAACACAAGTCCATATTAAAAATAATGCTATAATTTTTCAAACACCACTTAACTGAAGTAAAAGAAACGATTAAAATATTCAAAAATGACGACTGGATTTCTTTACAAGTAGAT
>JAHXMU010025728.1:24863-39337 GCA_019455685.1 Philornis downsi | reverse complement strand
TTTAAGAGAACCATATAAAAACTCCAACTTATAAAATCTAATAGTTTAATAACTAAACTTTATGATTTTTTTTTTTTTAAGGTTTTTGTAATATTTTTGCAAAATATTCATATGAGGTTCATTAGCATTTCTATTTCTGTTTATTTTATGGTCAATAAACTTTGCAAATAAGGAAAGAACTAATATATAGATATCGTATTGCATTTCCCAATTTGTAGCATAACATTTCAATATAATGAAATATTTCTTTGTTATTGCAAAGTTTACTAATATTAACATTTCAAGAAATGTTCTTATACCACTATTATGTTGACAAAAGCCAGAGTCCACACAATGTATAGATTGCATATGTTGCGGCAATCAATACAATGTGTGACTGGAGGGCCAGTGATTGAGAGAAATGGAAAACGTAGAGTTCATATTTATAACACATCCAACGTTTAAGCAAATAGGGGTGAACTTTTAAATGGAAAACTTTATTGCACATAAGGAAATTGCCAACGTATAAAGGACATCGTAAGGATGATTGGTTGAAGCAACGTGTGGCACCCTTTTGGATGTTACATTTTAGAATAAAAATTCTACATAATGTGTGCTAATATCTTTCTAAGTAGGCTCTAATAAAATACAGGGTGTCCGTCAGGAAGTTATACTACTTTGTTCGTTTATAATTTTTGATTAAATGAAAGAGAATGGATCTTATGTTGGTAAATGTTTTATTTAATGTCGGCAATTATGTATGGAATACAATATCAGATAAATGTTCGCCTCTGTTAGCCTCACAAATGCGAACCCTTTTGGGCACTTTTTTCTTTACATTCTCACAGATTTCTCGCGGCATTCCATTAAATTCATCACGAATACTTTGTTTGAATTGCTCAAGCGTTTCTAGTTTGTTTGCATAAACCTTGCTTTTCAAATCAGGCGACCGTAGATGCCAATCAATATCACCATTTCTTGAAATAACTTGTTGTGGAAAGAGATCTCGCAGTAATTCCATTGTAATACTGGCTGTCTGCAATGTGGCACCGTCTTATTGATACCACATGTTAATCAAGCCCAAAGCATGCAGTTGTGGCGTTAAAAAGTTTTCAATCATATCACGATATCGCTCCACATTGTCTGTTACCGTTACGCCGTTTTCAGTTTCAAAAAAGTCAAGTCCAATGATTCCTCCTGACCAAATTGCACACCAGACTGTCACTTTTAATGTATCCAAAGGTGACTGATGAATAATTTGAGGGTTTTCCATTACCCAGAACCAACTTTTCTGTTTATTCGCACATCCATTCAAATGAAAATGTGCCCCGTCACTCATTATGATTTTTTCATTAAAATCGGGGTTGTCATGGGCGAGCTGTAACATCCTATTGGCATATGTACGGCGGATTAAGTGGTCTTGTGGAAGAAACTCTTGTGTCAACTGGATCTTAAATGGAAACAAATGCAAATCCTTGTGCAAAATTGTGGCCAAAGTTGTTCTTTGAAGACCAAGCTCCTGAGCACGGCGTCGAATTGAGGTTGATGGATTGTTTTTAACACTTTCGTGAGCAGCAGTAATGTTTTCAGCCGATCTTGCAATACGTTGTGGGCCACGCTTGGCCCTATCATCTACAGACCCTCTTTCTTCGAAATCATTCGCTACACGATAAATAGTGCGTCTTGTTGGCACGTTGTTTTTCCCAAAAATTTCACGTAACTTTATCATCGTCACAGTAATTGTTGATTGATTTTGGTAAAATGTTTTAACGATTAAAACACGTTGGATTATCGAATATTTTTCCATAATAAATTTGACACGTCTCTACTTCACGACTGCCAAATATGAACTGTCAAGACTAATGTTTAACAAAATTGCGGCAAATTAAAATGTATTATACCTTTCCGACGGACACCCTGTATTACTATAATAATTCAGAATTATTTCTTTTTATTTTTTGTACATTTTAAAATACAGATATATCATTTTACATTTGTATGAATTTCGTGTGAAATTTTCTAATTTAAAAGAATTAGGCGAAATTTTCCCGTTACCGCGGCCCAGATCATCAATGATACAGGCGCTTTGCTGGTATAAATCGTCTTCCCAATGGTGAAACTTAAATGATTCTTCGTGCTAGGCAAATTGCCGAGCGCTTCATGCTACGAGCAGACACATTGCAATTGTTTGTTAATTGAACTGCGCTTTGTCGTGGATTATGCTGAAAGCTGTCTTTCACCTTTCGAACCATTTTCTGCCGATGTTACCAGTATATGATTGTAACGTGTAATGGTCCGATACGCAAACATTTTGTTCACACGTAAATATCGTGGCCCATTATAAATGGGTGGTTGCGATTTTCTAGCAGAAAATCGAGCAATAACACTGTTGCGTTTGAATTCCATTGCGATAATTTTTTGTAAAGGCGACGTAAAAATATATGCTTTCTTGGGCTGATAAACAATCTTACAAACTAATGCTTGTCAAAACATCAGCGAACTTTCATTACATTTTTGTTTGCTACAGCTGCGTAAAACGAAAAGGCTTTAAGCGATCAACTCTGCTTATATGTATAAAACAGGGGGTAGCCGTAATGTTGTATCCTACCTAAGATAAGACTACCCTCTAGACTGTAATATGCTCAGAAGGGAAATTTTTTTGTTGAAATAACATTTCGGTTATTCAACTGAAGTACTAAAGGGTGTCCCACCAAGAACGCAAGATTTAAATTTTAAATAAAACACAGATATTTATAAAAAAAAATCATGAAACTTTATAATATCGTAAAGTAGACAGAATGAGGTTGTGTATGGAACAACACTTCGGGCAGATGGCCGCCGCAGCTTTGCTGGCACACAAGCGATCGTTTAATGAAATTTTCAATGACCGTTTTGCATAAATGCCGCGGTATGTCATTAATGCAGCGTCCAATTTCCTCTTTTAAGACTTGAGTCGTCGTCGACTTATTAGCGTAAACCATCGCGATCAAAAAACCCCAAAGACAAAAGTCTAATGTGGTTTAAATCGCACGATTTAGGCGGCCAATTCTGGTCTCCAAAACGCGAAATAACACGACCGGGAAATGACTGATGTAGCAATTGAATTGTTTCTCTGGCTGTATGACATGTGGCGACGTCTTGTTGAAACCACATTGAGTCCACATTCATTTCTTCAATTTTAGGCACGAAAAAACTGGTTCAAATGTCAAACAATGACACTTCGAATGACGCCAAATTTAAATTTTGCGTTCGTGTTGGAACACCCTTTACAAAAAAAAAAAAAAAAAAAAAAAAAATCCATTGAATTTGAATGAAGAAAACATCGGAGAGCCTTTTACAGTCAGTGAGCGTACACGATATCTAATTTTAGACTCATTCAAATACGACCAAATATTGAACGGAATATTTTCTGAAGCAAATTAATAACTAAATTTGAATTAGTTTTTCTACTGATCTAACACTTTCTTATGTTGTGTGAAAAACATATCCGTACCATGGATTACATGCCCCCGACCCTGTTGCCACAGTAGTCAATTGCAATTGGATTGCAATTTTTGTTATACCCCATATCTGATTGAATTGCATGTTTTTGTATAAACATGCAATTTTACCTTTCATACTCAACCCACATCCACTTGAAATCTAAGACCTAATACATACCAAAGGATACCATACATTCCAACGCTCACACACACACTAATGGCAACGTTCTCCCATTGCCATTTACATTTAAATGACTCAATAATATTCGGTTCCTGGCTTATTATTGTCAATGCTGGTTTTGTCATACGTTCGTTCATGTGTTTTCTGTTTTCCTTCTTTTTTTTTTTTTGTCCATCTGTTTTGTTTGCAATTTTCTTTTGTGAACTAAAGTTTATTTTACTAGTTTCCATACAAGAGAATATAGACTAATGATGAAAAAATGAATGCCAATACGAAGCTATACACAATCGACAGGACTTGTATTTTCATACTCGTATATGGGAAAAGTAAATATTTCACATGAAAATAGCATGTTATGCATATGAATTGTGTATTTATAATATTGGCATTTGACAAAGCGTAAAAAAGAAAAGAGTAAAAGGACAAAAGTAAAGGTAGTCCAAACTATGGTGGCTCCGTAGAGGGGCGTTGTTGTGGTAATAATTGTAAACAGCAGTAAGTCAATTACTAGTACTTGAGTGACAACTTTTTCGGAAAAAACACAATTTACTTACACCCGAAGAAAGAACCTTAAGGCCTTTATTTAAGTGCCCATGGATTACAAAGCAAATATTTTAAACGTTTCCATTGTTAATACTGAACCATTTCCTGAAAATCTATTAAATATTAGGTACTTTCCAAAACAATTACAAAAACTTAAAAGCTTAGTGGAAACATTTGAATATTATAAATTTAAAATTTAGATTTTAGGGAGGATGCCAATCCCCAAGAGTAACGTTTTCATAGCTTCCACGAATGCTACAGGAACACATTTTCCACTTATAAATTATAAATGTTTACAACTGTTTTGAAATTTGTCTTCCACTAAAATCCACTTTACAATAGTTATTCTGTGCTGAATTGAATGCGTTTAAAACCAATTGAATCATAAATTAAAACAAATATTTCAGAAGTATTTTTCTGAGCTTTTAATTCCAACCTGAGATACAATATTTGAATCTCTATGATGATGATGATACATAAACACCTACAAAAAGAGTTTTTTTCATAACTTAATAAATTCTCATGAAAACAATAGCATCCCTTTTATGGCAAATTCACGTTAACTTCTCTGGGGACAAAGAAATTTTCACTTCACTTCTGTCTAAAGTTGACACTTTGGAAAGTATTTTAAAATGTATTTTCTGTTTAGAAAACGGTGTTTTCGTAACCCCCAGTAAATCAGAATGGTATTATAAAAGATTCCTTTTAGATACCTTCACACTGCCTTGCGGACCCGTCAGAAACTGTCAGAGCTTGGGTGGAAAGTTTTACCTCGCCGCGTCCGACTATCACCTATTTCGCAGTCTGAGCAACCGCTTGAAGGATTTGAATTTTCATAACGACGAGAAAGTCAAAAATCGAATTGAAAATTTGTTTTTTCAGAAAAGCCCGCGAATTTTATGAAAGAGGACTTAAAAAGCTCTCAGGGAGTTGGGAAGAAGCTTTTAAAAAAAGGAGGAGATTATATAATAGATTGAAATATAGAGTGATTTTTTTAATCGTAGTTTTTTTTTTAAATCAAATAAAACACTCAAATTTGCATCATATATTAAAATTTTATATTGGAATCGATAAATTGGTCTTTGCCATTTAATTTTTAAAGATAATTTCATGTAAATGTTGCCCATGGCTCCGTCTCAAAATGTCCATTCGAAAGATCAAAATTTTCGTCACTTTTTCGAGCATTTCGGCCTGTATTCCACGAAGAACGCGTGTTATGTTATCCTGTAAAGCTTCAATAGTGTTCGGCTTGTCCACAAAGACTAACGACTTGGCTTGACCCCACAAGAAATAATTAAGAGGCGTTAAATCGCAAGATCTTGTTGGCCAACCCACAGGGCCTAATTGAGAGATTAGCTGCTCACCAAATTCATCCCTCAACATATCCATTGTTTCACTAGCAGTTTGGCATCTTGCACCGTCCTGATGAAACCACATGTCAACCAAGTTCAACTCAGCCAATTGGGGCAAAAAAAAAATTTCTTGTGTTTGAGTAACACATGCCCAATCGCTGAGAATGGCGACGAATTGACATTTCACGATCGTCATTAACACTGGTCGCTACGGCTGCAATATTTTCTGCGGTACGCACTCTACGCATGCGAGTCGATGGTTTTATGTCCAACAAAGTACATTTGGTGCGAAATTTGGTAATAACAGCACGAATCGTCGATTCAGCAGGTCGATTATGATTATGACCATAAAATGGTCATATCAAACGATGCAAATTTGTCACAGAGCACCAAATTTGATAATAAATTTCAACGATTTGCAATCGTTGCTCGTTCGTTAGTGTTTCCATGATGAAATGGCAGAGTATACTGTACACTTTTCACTTTGACAGATGACGTTTGGACGCCATTATCAACCGGTGCTGCCAACCTGAAAAACTTAAATCTTAAAAAATTACCCTATATTTGTTTTCTTGTATATAAAATTGTAAGAGAATTTGTTTTAAAAACCGAACGAACTTTCCCAACAACCCGATGATATTGTCCATAGATTTTCAGAATTGTAAATAAACAAAGGAATAACATCACTATGCAACAATTAAACATTTTTTGGTTAGGACCTCAACTAAGCTAAGTTGTTATTAAAGTGTATTGATATGTACTTTACGTTAACGTCTTCTTGAAACCTCATAGTAATAAAACACATTTTCTTTCGCCATAGCTCTGGAAAGAAAAAGTATTTCAACATTCTTAAATAATAGAGGATTATCCATTTTTCGGTTTCAAATAAAGCTAAATAAAACACACATACAGCTATGATTTCGATTAAACTTTTATTTAATTATAATGCTTAGACCTTGCCACTACAGGGTGGGCCATAAGGGTGTTGGCGGTTTAAATGTTCAATTAAAAAAAACTACGAAACATAAAAAAATATATTTGTATTTTTAAAAAGTAGAAGCATGGGAATTTTTAAGACTTAAAAATAATGTTGTCCAAATGGCTTCCCTCGGCTGCTTGACACTCTTAAAACCGAAGTCGCAAATTTTGGAAAACTCGTTGAAAAGTTGTTCTCGGTATTTTGTTACTTTCCTGAATAATGTTCCTCTTCAACTGCTCTAAATTGGTCGGATTACCGATTTGACTACCGATTTGAGGTAGCCCCATAGAAAAAAAATCGCATGGAGAGAGATCGGGGCTACGTGGGGACCATTCAATATCCCCCCTTTTCGAAATGAGTTTTCCAAGAAAAACATTTTTCAACAGCTCTATGGATACCCTAGCCGTATGACATGTGGCCCCATCCTGTTCAAACCACATCCCCGAGATATTGCCTTGAAGTTCTTGCAAAGCTGGCACCAAAAAGTCTGCTAGCATGGTGCAATAATTGTTCGCTCTAACCGTCATCGCATGCCCTCTTTCGTCATCAAAAAAGTATGGTCCAATAATACCGGTTGACGTTATCCCAGCCCACACGACAAGCTTAGGGCTGTGAAGTGGACGTTCGTGCAAGTGTCGGGGATTAGTCTCGGACCAGAACCGACAATTTTGCTTGTTCACATGGCCATTAAGGTGAAAATTGGCCTCATCACTAAAAATCACGTTGTTGAAATTGTTGAACCGCTCTAGCATCAAATTAACAAAGTTAAGTCGGTTATTGGCATCATCGGGTTTTAATTCTTGGACTATCTGAATCTTATAAGCCCTCAAATGCAAATCACGTTTCAAAATTCGTCGTAAAGTTGTTCTTTTGACATCCAAAGACTGACTTCTCTTACGTGTTGACTGTTGCGGATTTCGCTGAACTGAAACACGAACACGCTCCACAATGTCGGCTGATCTTGCAGAAACTGGGCGACCACGAACCGTAATTGGTACTGTTGAGCCGGTTGTTTCGAACACTCTGATTCATTTTCGTATCACATTGGCGCTTGGAACTTCACTTAAATCGTGTAAACCGTGTTCATGCCGACACAAACGTCGTGCAGTAATCACTGATTTATTGTTTTCGTAATACGCTCGGACACAAAATGCAGGCTGCACTCCCGTGTACGGCTCCATGGCGACTAAATTTCCAGAAAGCGGCGCAGCGAACAACATATCCCCTCGCCACCCCGCGCCGCGCGTTACCGAGAAATTGAAGAATTAAATCGCCAACACTCATATGGCCTACCCTGTATATGAAATGCAATATAGTTTAAATGACCGCCTCTAGATTGGTTGCAACAGCGGGTCCTTTTGACGTAGTTTTCGAAAAAATACGACCCAATGACAGCTTCAGACCATAATCCACACCAAACAGTAACTTTTTCCGGATTCTATGGCTTTTCCGCAGTCATTTCTGGATTCTGCGAGCCTCAAATGCCACAACCGAGACGGAAATGAGCTTCTGCTCTGAAGAAAATATTTTTCGGTTGAAAGATGCCACGTTTGTAGAAAGTTTTAACTATTTTTACGCGTTCTTTGCGTACGTATCGTTTAACAATACATACGAGTATTCGTAAATGGCAAACATTTCACTAAATAAATAACACTTCAAATGGCAGGTAACAGCTGACAGACTTGCCAGACCGGCGATTTTGAAACCACTAGATGGATAGTCGTATACTTCGACGAAAAATTCATCAGCCTTTTTGCAATTACTAAGGATCGCTTGTATAAAAAAGGGATGAGAATCGGGACATTCCTATATTTAAAAAAAATAAGGTGAATTTTCAAATGTCGCGGGCTACGTACATTCGACTTTCGATTATTATTTTTTTTATGTTGGTACACTCGTCTCGAAGATATGTTGACGGTTTTATCCATATAGCATGTTTAGCATGTTTGAGAGAGCCGTAAATGAGACAAGTGTTTTGCGTGTTCGGCGATTTCCTGCTATCGAGAAAAATGGATCAAAGAAGTTGCATCAAATTTTGTGTAAAAAATGGAATTAACTGCTCAAAAACATTAGAAATGTTGACAGTGGCACACTGTGAGAGTTCTCTGAGTGAAAAACAAATGTTTACAAGCTTTTCACAGGAGGTCGAGAAGATGTGAATGACGACGTTCGCTGTGGACGCCCCAATATATCTACAACCGATGAAAACGTTCAGAAAGTGGAGAAAATTGTTATAGGGAATCGTCGAATCACAATTAGAGAAGTTACTGAGGATGTCGGCATATCGTTTGGCTCATGCCATGCAATCTTTTCGGAAATTTTGGGCATGAAGCGTGTGTCAGCGAAATTCGTTCCGGTTGGAGATGTAATTCTGGTATTGTGAAAGTTAGTGCGAAAATTTTCTCTTTTTCCTTTTCTCAATCACGAAACCTTTGCGATATAATTCAATAAAATTTAATGGAGAATAGATGATTAAGAAATACAAAAATGTAAATACGGTTTGTCGTATAAAATAAATGATATCTTTACTCTTCCATTCTATCAGCTTTGATAATTTAAAATGTTCTGTAACATACAAACTTGCACACCTAAAACTGTTTTGAAACTATTTTAGTTTCTGTTCTATTACAGTTTCAGGATGTGAGTGAATTTGTTTCCCACCGTTATTTAACGCATTTTCTGCACAAAAGTACATTTTTTTTACATATTTTTTAGATATTTGTTACTGAAAATCCTTTACAAAAGCCGTCTAGACAATTTCCTTTGTTAGTCGAATAATTGAAATTTCGAAGAATTTATTTTTCGAACAATTAAACAACCGGTTTTCTAAAAACGCTAAGGATTTTAACGCTCTACTAAAGCTTATAAACGCCCGTTGTCTTATACATCCATATCTCTTTTTATAAAATTCGATTTTATTTAACAAAATATTGACATATTTCGAGTTTGTCTTAAGACTTGGAAACATTAAAAGAACATCTTGAGAATTCTGTAGCCGTCCTTGGCGTCGCTTATCCATTCTTTGTCTAATTGCCAATATTTGTCGAGTGTCTGTTTATGGTAAATAATTCTAAAAACATGCCATATTTCAATTGTTAACCATTTTTTTTTTCATATCACTTTATCCTCCAGCAGTCACTCTGCCAGACCTGTCTTGAGAATTGAAACCACAATGGCATGTCATTTATGCCATTACCGTAGGAAAATACAAAAACTAAATATAATAATGAAATAATAATAATGATTTTTATTGAATATGTATATTTTGCTTTGCATATTTGTTGGGCGCCCGCTTGCCCAATCACTCACTCGTTCCATTTGAGGAAAATTGCGGGGAAATGGCAATAAAGAAAAACACAAATAAACAACTAAAGCGAACAACAAACAATTCCAGCTATTGGTGAATATTATCATTTGAGAATCGCATGAATGTCTGCGGGGAAGACTTACAAGGACTAACAATGCCACAAATGGCTTGACATACCTTCCATTTGCTTCCATTTCGATTTGCTCCTTTCGTACAGCACCCATAACATCTGGCATTGCGCTGCTTTCGGGACAATGTTTGCATGTGTATGTATTTTCTTATGTTGACTCGATTTTTTTTTCTTTTTTTTTATTTAACAATCAATTTGTCCGTACATTCCTACGCCTGTCTATCCATCTGTCTGCCAGCTACCAAGTCGCACTCTCATCTAACTTCTCATTCTTCTATTTTGCATACTTCGGTATACTTTTAAGCATCAAAACTCTGTCATACCCCAAACAATGGTAGTTGTTGGCTGTAGTCACTCAAATTCTATCGCCCGATCCTTTCAGGCTGTCCCAAACATCCATCAATCAATCAATCTTTGAAATTTGCCAACCAATCAAGAAAATCGTTGTTATTGTTTGCCTTTGCCGTTGTTATCTTGTGTATTTAACACCAGGCGCCGCAAAAATGTTGGAAATTTTTTTGTATTTTTTTTTTTTTTTGACGGTGCTCAAATCATTCTTCTATCTGTTTCATTGTTCTGTGACTTAGTCTTTAATAGATAACAACAATTTGTTAAATGTTTTGAAATGATTGCAATGATTTGGGACTTTAAGTGTTTGAGTATGTCGTACATATTAGATAAGACGGTCTTCGTATATTGCAACCCGGGCGATGATGTTGCTAAATTTAAAGAACATTTTCGTAATTTTTTTTTTGATGAGTGTTTCACATTACCATCATTCGAATACCAGAGGGTTCAAAAATCCAAAAGTTGTTCAAATATTGGCATTGGCATTATTGTGTTGTAAGGAATAAAATTCTTTAACGTTTTTGCATGGTGTCCGTCGGGAAGGTATACTACTTTGTTTGTTTATAATTTTTGATTAAATGAAAGAGAATGAATCTTATATTGATAAATGTTTTACTTAATGTCGGTAATTATGTATGGAATACAATACCTGATAAATATACGCCTCTGTTAGCCTCACACATGCGAGCCCTTTTGAGCACATTTTTCATTACATTCTCACACATTTCACGCGGTTTTTCATTAATTTCATCACGAATATTTTGTTTGAGTTGCTCAAGTGTTTCTGGTTTATTTGCATAAACCTTGCTTTTCAAATATCTCCACAAAAAGGAGTGCGGAGCAGTCTAATTAGGCGACTATGGAGGCCAATCAACATCACCATTTCTTAAACCCACTTTTTGTGAAAAGAGCTTTCGCAAAAACTCCATTGTAATCCTGGCTGCATACGATGTGGCACCGTCTTGTTGATACCACATGTTAATCAAGCCCAAATCGTTGAGTTGTGGCGATAAAAAGTTTTCAATCATATCACGATATCGCTCCCCATTGACAGTTACCGTGACGCCGTTTTCACTTTCAAAGAAGTCAAGTCCTATGATTCCTCCTGACCAAATTGCACACCTGGCTACCACTTTTAATGGATGCAAAAGTGACTGATGAATAATTTGAGGGTTTCCCATAGCTCAAAACCGACTATTCTGTTTATTCACATATCCATTCAAATGAAAATGTGCCTCGTCACTCATTATGATTTCTTCATGAAAATCGGGGTTGTCATGAGCTGTAACATCCTATTGGCATATGTACGGCGGCGTAAATGGTCTTGTGGAAGAAGCTCTTGTGTCAACTGAATCTTAAATGAAAACAAATGCGTGGCCAAAGTTGTTCTTTGAAGACCAATCTCCTGACCATGGCGTCGAATTGACGTTGGTGGATTGTGTTGAACACTTTCTAGAGTAGCAGTATTGTTTTCAGCCGATCTTGCAGTACGTTGTGATCCATGCTTGGCCCTATCAGTTACAGACATTGTTTTCTTCAAAATCATTCACTACACGATAAATAGTGCGTCTTGTTGGCTCGTTGTTCCTCCCAAAAATTCATCACATCGTCACAGTAATCGACGGTTAATTTTGATAAAATGTTTTAACGATTAAAACACTTTGGTTTATCGAAAAATTGTCCATAATAAATTTGCCACGTCTCTACTTCACGACTGCCAAATATGAACTGTCAAGACTAATCTTTACCAAAATGGTGGCAAAGCAAAGTAATATACCTGCCCGACGGACACCCTGTATTAAGCCCCCTTTAAAATGGGCCATCAAAGCACGGGTTTACTTTAAGTTTCCTTTGCAGTTTAATTATTTCGACAATATGCGATATTGTTTAGTCAGGACTAATTTTGCTGAAAGGTTATACTGGTCCATGTCTTTACATGGCTCATGTACATATAGTACCTGTGATTTGCCCCCCCCGAATACACATATTTTATTTCGTATATAATTCGACTGAGTTGCATACTGATTCTGTTAGAAATAGGCCATACAGCCCCCTCGTCCTAGCTTCATTTTACCGCTTTCATAAGCCAGGTTCTTTCTGAAATTCACCAAATGTTAACCGCATTCAAAAAAACCCGATACTATATTTGGTTTATTCAAAAAGAAAAAGGGGAACTTGCGGTGAGAAATGAAGTCTCTTCAAGATTTTTTCCCCTCCTTGATGGCCAAAATATCTGCCTAATAAACACTATAGTGATTAGGTAATCTTCTTGGTATACTTAAACACAGGTCTTTGGAAACCTACCTGATTATTTAATTTTAAGCCGTCAGTATGGAAGTCGACATGCAGTCTTATACCAGGAGTTCTACACTTTCCTGTATCTCTATCTGGTATAAGTATGTGGTACTTCTTGTCGAACAGTGGTTCAGCTAGAGTGTAGTCTATGATGCCTGTTATGTGAGACATCATGTTAAGGATCACATCATAACTACTGTTTGACCATTGTGACAGCTCTCTTAGTCTTACTGCCGTAGCTGCGGCAGTAAATGCAAAATTACATTTAGTGCATCGGATGGGGTGGTGCGGAGCGCACCTGTGATACACAGACTAGGCATCCTTTGGACCTTGCCTAGCAGCCTACAGTATGTGGACTTCTCAAGAGCCTTCCACCAGACGATAATTTAATACAACGTTATCGGTCTTAATACTGCAGTATACAATCAGTGAACAATGCTAGGCTTTCATTCCTATTATTTGCCTATTGCCCTCTTGCACGCATATAGCGCCACTGTGGCCTTTTTTGCTCTGCCCTTTGCCCTTTTGAGTTTTAAATTCATCTTCTTATCTAATAAAACACCTAGGTATTTTGCACAGTCCATGAAAAGAATATTAGTACCTCCCAGGGAGTTAGGATCCACAGGTGAAACCTTGTACCTCTTGGTAAACAGAACTCCTTCGGTCTTGTTTGCATTTACTCCGAGACGGTTTTCCCCCGCCCACTTCGTTACAGTGAAAAGGGTTCTTTGAAGGATATCTCTGAGTATTCTCAAAAACTTCCCCCTAACTGCCATTGCCGTATCGTCTGCGTATGCGACAACCTTGCAACCGGTCTCCTGCAAAGAGAACAGAGTACTGTTCAGAGAGAGGGTCCATAGTAGGAGGGGATAGAACACCACTTTGGGGTGTTAACCTACTGACAAATTTGTTCAGGTCTGACGACCCTAATTTAGTCCTCATACCTCTCTTCGTAAGAAGATCGTACACCAGCCTGTTAATACTGACGTCTATTCCCAGGTTTGGTAATACTGCGGCTATCGTATCGGGAGAAACGTTATTAAACTCTCCTTCTATATCTTTGTTCAGGTCCGACGACCCTAATTTAGCACTGATACGTCTCTTTGTAAGAAGATCGTATACTAGCCTCCTAATACTGCCGTCTATTCCCAGGTTTGGTTATACTGCGGCTATCGTATCGGGAGAAACGCCCCTTCTATATCTTACAAGGCTACCAAAGTATACTCCTTGACGGCATGTATGTCTTCATGTATGTTACAGATTTCACTCCAGGACTTCCTCTTAGTCTTCATTAGCATACCCTTATATTCCTTAAGTTTCTCTTTGTAGTTCTCCCATGTCATATGCAAACAATCGTAAAAAATGACACAAATTGCATTGTGAGACACAGATAATTCAACAGCTATCTCACTTAAACGACGGTTAAGATGCGACAACACCAAGGCAAATCTTGCGCTATATCTGGAACACTTTTGAATGCATGTTCTTGATATGGTCGATTCACGATAACCCTTTTGTAACATTTCAACGAATCAGCCCGCGAAATTTCAGTTTGATTGCAAATTTTTTGAAAATATTTTTATCCATCGTAAAAATGATAAAACACATTAGAGGTACACTGACAAAACCAATCACTGCAAAGCAACTAAATGACAAATTGTTTTCAAACTCAGCTTCAGTTGAGAGGATAGGTGCGCCAGCTTAGCGGATAAAAGAATGTTTGCATTCCCCTTTTGCTTTTCTGACACAATGTAAATATCCTTGTTCACACTGTCATAATGTTTACAGTTGGAATTTTATTCAATGTTATACAGGGTGGGCCTTATGAGTTTTGGCGATTTAATTCTTCAATTTCTCGGTAACGCGCGGCGCGGGGTG
>JAHXMU010025728.1:4756-14863 GCA_019455685.1 Philornis downsi | reverse complement strand
TATGGAATTTTTGTAAAAGAAACAAAGGCATTCGTGCATGCCTTCAATTACCGCGAAACATTTAATGAGCATCAAATCATCAGACGTATAAGAAATCGTATTTGGAATTTTCAAATTTTATCACTAAGGAATATAGTCAAGCGTCTCCTAGTAACAATTTCGGTCATATCAACAGCACATAGCACGCAAATTACGATTAGGTCTGTATCGTTACACCCTATGATTTTTGATTTTTTAAAAAGTTCATTTATAAACAATTTTATTTTGTTTCGCTTGAACTAAAATAACTTATATGTAAAATAACAACTACAGGAGTTCCGTACAAACGCCAACAACGTAAATCCAACAAAATATGCGCCTGTTGTTAACATTTCATTTTAGATTACTGTCTATTAATTCTTATGTAGGAAATGAAATATCTTTAAACATACAAATTGCTAATATATTTTCTTTCTTTATATCTCTATTCCAACACCGGCTACTACGCTTGACCCAACTCTGACCACCTAACGACACGCCCATCCATCCATCTGCCGTGGCAACGAAACTAAATGAACGTTCCGTGTGGGTGGCCACACATCAACAATGGTGGACGATACAACAATACCATCCATTTGTTACGTTTATGCTCTGAATGATGACTTCCAACAATGTGTTTTGTTTCTTGCTGCCCTTTTTGGGGGGTTTTTTTTTGGTATTTATGTTGTGGCCGAAATAGGAATCGTTAATGGGCAACTCAATGGGATCATTGCGTAGCAGTTCACCTGGACCCAAAGGTGAAGTGGGTGCTAAAGGTGAAATGGGCCGACCAGGCGAAAGAGGTCAACAGGGTCAGAAGGGTGAACGAGGTGATCCTGGAATGACAGGAGAAAAAGGCGATAGGGTAAGTACAATAATTGCCATAACTTATAGTATACATACCTACATACACACACATAATTGCATACATATAAAACATTATATAAATAGGCGGCCCTTAAAACGAACATATATGTATATGTGCGTATGTTTATACATTTATGTGGAGGCGTACATGTGTTACTTTATGCCTTTAATCACTTTGCTTTTGGATATAACATATTTTGAGTATTTAAGACCCATAAATTCATGATTTACGCCCACAATTACGCACATCCATAAATAGCCGCTTTAGTATGTGCGATACAGTACGATAGTAATACAAATACACATGAATATTTTTATGTCTATGCCGTAGAAGAAATCTGTTACGAGCATGTGTTGTCTTCATTTCTGACCTATTAATTGTTTCATTGATTTGTCGCCGAAAACTGTTTACGACTTCCAGAATATGTATTTTGAATTTATGGTTTTCATATTCCTATAATTATTATAATTTCTATAATACTCGTACATATAATTATAAGATTTGTGGAGAACAAAGAGAAAAGAAGGAAAACTATATAAAAGTCAAAAAGGAAAACTATATAAAACCTGCACTGTAATTTCAGTCTGATGGGCTGGGGATTGTCTACATACCACTCACACACAAAGTAGTTTTGCCATAATTCTGGCGGCCGGTAATTTGTATTACTATAAAGGCATTAACTAATTATAGCTGTCCACAAATTTATTCCAGAAATCTAATAGGAAATTTTCCAAATAAGAGGAAAACACTCTGAGTACAAGGATCTGTTCTATGTTAATTTATTGTCTTTAAAATAAACGGAAATTCCATAGTTTTTCAAATCTTAACGCATTACTGAGGTAGCCTTGCAAAAGGGGGTGCTCAAAATTATACTAAAAAGACGAAAAACTAATGAGACGAATTAATAAATTGAAAAGAATTAAAATTTGATTTCTATTCACAAGTAATTAGTGCATCATTATGTAAGAATCCAATTTTGTGGGAGCAATGGCAAAGTTCACTTCATTCACTTTGTCTCTTTTTGAGTAAATTGAGGTGATAGATAATGGTTTCTATTATATGAAGGATTTTATTACAGTTCCCTTTCTTAGGCGGCTAATAAAGACGACATCCTTATCTATTATACGTCGCCCGTAGAAAATAATTCCAATCGCTTCGATCTTCTGCGCTTCTCCTCCAATTCGTCACACCAAATTTCGATAGTGTTTCAAAAGCCTGGTCCTTCCAACGGAGTTTTGGTCGCCCTCTTCTGAGCCGTCCATCGAGTTCGTTGTCGAAAACTTTCCGTGCCGGAGCATTTGGGTCCATCCGCACAACATAACCCAGCCAACTCAATCGCTGTATATTAATGCGCTTAACCACTTCGATGTCAGCATATAGCTCATGCATGCGACGACTGTGCTCATGCGACGCTAATACTCTTCGTTAACGATGATGGGTCCATATATTTTCCGGAGTATTTTCTTCTCCAAAACTGTCAGTACTAATTCGTACGCTTGCGTCATAACCCAGGATACTGCGCCATATAACAAAACAGGTAGAACCAATGTCTGGTACAGTCGGCATTTTGTTTGTCGAGAGAGGGTTTTCTCATTGAATCGCTTGCTTAGTCCATAGTAACATCTGTTAGCAAGCAATACTCTCCTCTTTATCTCCATGCTGACATCATTCGTTTTGTTTATAGCGGAACCGAGGTAGATGAATTCTTCCACTGCTTCAAAATTATAGTATCCAACGTTCACACGACGTCCCAAACGAGTAGACTCTTTGTTCGTTGAAACCAATAATTTTGTTTTGTTCTCGTTTACCTCCAGACCCATTTTCGTTGCTTCCGTCTCCATGCTTGAGAAGGCTGCAGTAACATCTCGCAGTTTTCTGCCAATGATGTCTATGTGTTAAAGATGGTACCAGACGTGTTAACTGCAGCTTTCCACATAATCATCTCCAGCAGTATGTTGAAGAAGTCGCACGATAGACTGTCGCTCTGCCTAAATCCTCGTTTGGTGTATTAAATTGTGATAAAAATAAGTGTATAGTTCCCAAAGGCATAATATTTGCCTTTGTAAGGATTGTTCAGAAATTTCTGAAAGATATTTAGAAATTTCGAATTTGCTAATTTTTTCAAGTTATATTTATTTTATATGTTTTACCTAAAAACACATCAAAAATATCTAGTCGCGAAATCTGTCCCAAGTTAGGCTACGTTTTCAAATTTTCAAATATTCATTAAAGGATATCCCGATAACTACGGCCACCAAAGAAGCTCAACTTTTAGGTATTTTTTATCGTGTGACCATTTTGGTCATCATCTTTGTGTACGCAAGAAAAAAAATGGACTTCTAAAATTAGTCATTTTCCGAACTTTTATCAGTAAATAGCAAATAAAACTAAAAATTTTCGTAACAACATTAAAAATTAATCCTTTAATTCTATCAGATACAATAAATATACTACTCAAAATTTAGGCAAACACCAAAAAGCTATAATTTGTGTACTTATGTAGTTCCATAAAATCTGAAATTTCCAATGGAGAGTTTTCGATGGCAACTTGTGAAGCTACAATCAATCAATCAACAGTGGTTATTTACATGAGTCTCGTCGTGAGGCCTTACTCATGGTAAGCCATCACACATGGGACTGTTTTCTATATTTCTTTTTTTTTTCATAATTCTTTTCTTATTGCGGCAGCCAGCGCCCTTTTGGGGTACTCAAACTAATCCCGAAAGGTTTAGACGAACTACCTTTGAGATAATAGGTAGGTCCCCTTGGAAAAACTTCGTTAGGGCTCGCTTCCTCTCTCAGCCAAAGTACCTTTAAAGTCACTTGGTATGAAGTGGGCTTCATCCCGGTTAGAAGTGAGGTTATCTAGGAACACCTCAGATAGACAACAACAATTGTCGGGTTTAACGTGGGTCTCGCTTTGATAGCCTTACTCACGGTGTGCCACAACACATGGGACTGTTCTTGAACGTGTTTGCTACAGTCAGCGCCCCTTTGGGGAACTCAAACTAATCCCGGAAGGATTAGTCGAAGCACCTTAGAAATAGGAAACAGGTCCCCTTGGAAAAATTTCCTTAGGGCTCGCTTCCTCTCTCTGCCAAAGTACCTTTGAAGTCACTGGTATGAAGTGAACTTCCTTCCGGATAGGAGTGAGGCCTATCTACCTCTAGACACCTCGGATAGACGAAGAACAGTGTTTCCCAAGTTCTCGCATTACCTTCAGGAAACCCTGAAGCAATGCAAGATCCGTAAAAACACATGTTCGGACAACCACAGCCAGCACGATGCTCCCACAAGGGGTCCTACGCCACGACCAGGCAAGAACAAAATGTTCCTGGGGCCCCTGGTCTCCCGTGCTACCAGAAAATGAAAACCCTCTGGTCAGGGTTTCGCAGACAAAAGCTGCTCCAGTTTCGCTACATCATACTTCTCATGGAACTGGTCGTCCACCGTAGCCGTCTACACAAAGCGCAGACATGCACCTGCAACAAATTGCAGACACATGCCTTCTCGCAATGCAAACGCATACAAAACTGGAAAAGAGAAGGAGAAGAAGGGAAGAATAGAAAAATTAGAAAAGAAAAATAAGAGTACAGAGGGATGCTGCTCCAACAAACCACCACATGCATTGCACATTGCGGAACACACATGACAGTGCATCTTCACAGCAGAGCCCCCAATCCCTAATACCAATTAACCCACCAAGCCATCCCTTACGCTCCCTCCTACTATCCCCAACCCTCACAATCCCTAATGCGTCCAAGCTTCTGCCTTTCTTCAGCATCGCAACCTGAAACAACGCAAAAGCATTGAAAACATATGTTCGGGCAACCACAGCCAGCACGATGCTCCCACAAGAGGTCCAACGCCACGACCAGGCAGGAACAATGTTCTTTGGGCCCCGTGATCACCCGTGCTACCAGAAGAGAAGAACCCTCTGGTCTGGATTACGCAGACAAGCTACTCCAGTTTTGCTTTATCATACCTTGCATGGAACTGGTAAGCCATTATCTACTGCATAGATTTTCAATGTCCGAAGAGAAATATTGACACAGCAAATAAAAGTCATGCTCGTCTAGTCTATTAACCATATCTCTCTGCGCAAGAACTCCATGGTCGTACGACTAATTAAACGGAAAAGATAAATCTTTCCGATATCTCTCGACGGCTTCTCTATAACCGTTCCTGTTGCCAGGGCAATGTGAAGCTACAGTCTAACACTGCGCCTTTTAAAGCTAAAGTACAAATACTTCATGATAGCAAAAAAGACTAAAATTTGTGAAAATTTGAAACTGCGCTCTAAGGTCTGTCAGTCATAATACTAAAAAGAATAAACCAAATTCCAAAAAATTCCAAATTCGTACTATGTCCAGTTAATGAAACTGAAATTTCGAAAGGAGATATGTACTGCAACACTCTTGTATAGGACATTTCAAAATTAAAAACTCGTATTGACCTCCAACTGAATTCTGTTCGCACACTTGTTATTTGTGACTACATTTTGGTTAAAATTGTCTTAGAAAAATAACAAAAAAAGCGAACTTAATTCTACAAAATTATATAAAATTATAAGTTATACAAAATTTAGTACTAAATAAAATTGAAATCGGAAAACTTTTTAAGTGGAAATTACGAAAACATTAACTTTCTTCGAAAGAGAACGGAGAAAGTCTCCAATGACTGCTTCAAATGAACCTGCAATGGTCAAATTTTCAATTGAAATTTCATTTCTTCTTTTTTCAAAATATTTTTATTTATTCGTCGAAAAATATAAAATATATTTATATATTTTTATATAAAAATATAAAATATATTTCATTACCTTCCTTTCGGATGTTACACCCGGTTTTGAACTGTCTTATTTTTACGGGTTAACTTTTTTGGTTTGTAAATTATTATATTGTAATTGTCGCGGTATAGCTTCGGCAAATTTTGTTTTGACCTATTTGTCAGTATTTGATAAGTCTTTGGACGTAAACATCCCATTTTGTTTTTTTGAGTATGATAAGCTAAATTTTTTATGTATTATTTTAAGAAAGATAAAATTATCAGTAAAACTGATACTGAAACTTCCTTTCGGATGCAGTACATAGGCATGTCATTTAGCCACATTCTGGTATGACTTTTAGCAATTCACGTCTAATTTTTTTCTGGAGCGGTCTTCTCAGTTTAAGGAATAGCTGGACGACACTTAGTGCTATATCGGCCGAACATGTGTGACGTACCCGCGAAGTCTGAGTGGCCATAAATCCAGTCACTTTCTGCAAATCACGGAAGGAATTTATAATTCACAATATGTTAATAGGTGAACAAAACTGTCACCAGCTGTTAAGCAACTTTGACTCGGTTTTTTCGATCTTGCTCCACCTTTGATACCATATTTAGCTGTTTGAGAACAAAATCATACATTCTAATATCATCTTCTATTGAAACGTTATTTCTTAGAAAAACATTTCCAGAAAAACATTTTCGAAATTATCATATGCAATTTATATTATTTAGTGCACTAGCCCGATAAAACAAAAATTACGGAAACTTATTCGGATGTATAGTCGCTGAAAAACCTTTTGTCCGTAGCTTGCGGGGCACTCGAAGAGCGTTTTTCTCTTTCTGCCTCTGTACTAGTACAGTGGGAAGCAAAACTGTCCGGATGTTTTGCATTAAGGAAGTAAGGTAATGAAAATAATACAAATATGGGTATGTTATCAAATATATGTATTTTTTTTTATTTAACTGAACATTATTCTAAATTATAAAGTAAAAAAACTCACATAAATTGCTTCAAGAAAAATAAAAATATTTAAAAAACAAGAAACTCATGTTGTATTCTCTCCCAAAGCTCGTCAAAATTTTTTGGTGGGTTTTCAAATGCTTCCAGCTTTCTTTTAACAACAGCCCATAAATTTTCTATTGGATTCAGGTCTGGGCTTTGTGCAGGGCATTCCATTGTCCCAAAAGTTTGGTTTTGTAGCCAGCTTTTGACTATTTTGGCCGTGTGCTTCGGATCCCCGTCTTGCTGAAAAATGACTTCTTCGGCTGGATAAGCACTCTCGTCAAGAAATATTAGAATATATGTAGAATATTTAAATAAACCTCCTTCATTATTCCTTGGATTCTCACCAAAGGTCCAATATTCCACCAAGCAAAACATCCCCACACCATAATACTGCCGCCACCATGTTTAATCGCTTCCTTCACATGGTGTTTTTTGGATGCGCTCATGCGGCCTATGCCAATAATATTCTTTTCCATCAGACTGATATCGGTTGGCTTTCGTTTCGTCGCTCCAAATAACCCGTTTCCAGTCATCTACTGTCCAATTTTTGTGGGTTTTACAGAAATGAAGGCGTCTTTTAACGTTTCTATCGGAAACTGCTGGCTTCTTCTTTTTCACACTCGCTATTAAATCAATTCTATCTAATGCACGTCTGGCCGTCCAGGAACTGGCATCCTTACCAATACTTTTTGCAGCATTTTTCGGTGTCTTGATGGCCTTATTATGCAGCAAACATTCAATCTGCCGGGCATCACTATCAGAAAGCAGTCTTGGTCGACCCCCTTGGTTACTATTGCAAGCTACATTACGTCGTTTTCTCATTTTTAAAGATCTTTTATTTTTTTAACTTAAAATCAAGTCAATTCGTGTACAGTGCAAAAATGTCCGAATAGTAAATTTTTTGTTTTTTATTTTTTTTTTTATTTTTCTTGAAGCAATTTATATGAGTTTTTTGCTTTATAATTTAGAATAATGTTCAATTAAATAAAAAAATACATATATTTGATAATATACCTATATTTGTATTATTTTCATTAACTTACTTTCTTCATGCAAAACATCCGGACAGTTTTGCTTCCCACTGTACATATGTGGAATTTTGTGTTCCTTAGAAATATCTCTTTTTACTCCTTAAAAGCACTTTTTACCATTTCTGTTTACTTCGGATACCAAACTGACAATTAAGTTCGTCTTTCACGCTTTGCTTGTCTTCACAGTGCGTCTAATTGTCAACAATCGTCTTTCATTGATATGGCAACGTGTTAATACAGACAATTGTTGTAGTCTAACTTACTTTACGAATGGGTCCTTCTATTCCGCAAGGTGCTTTCCAAAGTGTGCTTCTAGCATACCTGACTTTTTCACTTTCTCATCCCTTTCATTGCTCTTAATGTCATGACTAGCTAATTTCACTGTTGTTGTTAGTGACGACAACTTGATGAAATGTTATAAATTGATATGTTATAACTCCTTTCATTACGGGAATAGTTTCATTTGGTTACATTCATTACATTAACTTTACATCCGAAATGTTGTTCGCATCTGTATTTGAAGTTAAGTAGAATGATGTGCGAAAAATACGAAACAAAAAGCTAAAAACGCATATCAAGTGAAAGAGGAAAAATTGGAATACAACATTTTTCTGCATTTGTAATGCCGTACACACACGTGTGATGTGTCATTATTAGTCTTATGAATTGTGTATGCGCTGTAAGGATATGAAGATTTTGCTATAAGTCCTTACGAGTGTCGGCAGTAGTCACTTGGCAATTTGGAGTTGTAATGTTGTTTAATTACTTGGCAAATATAAAGAGAATATTGAGTTATTAAACGGAATGATTTTTATGTAATTTCATCGTCATCACCCAGTTAAAGTAATTCCGTAAAAGAATTACAGCTGTGACTCAGGAATTTTTCTTCTTTTCTGTGGAATTCATGTATTTGTGTTCTATTACAAAATAACAACAAAAAAAAAACTCGTATGTTACTTACATTTTAGTTGATCACCTAATTTGCCATTCCACCTTTAAATGTGAGGCGATTGCCACCTTGTAACACACATTGCTCATTACGGATGACTTATTGTAATTTTCATTTTGCTAATGCCAAAAATAACCCAGTCACGTTTTATAACCCTCATCATATGCACAATGTAGGTACTTAATATACATCACTGTTGAAAACGAAACTTTGAAAAAAGGATAGTGGATGCACAAGCCAAAAGTTTGTCAGAAGCCTACCCACATTTCATCGTGTACTTCGGTTCATAATATTTTGATTGATATACACATGTGGTCGAAAAAAAAGCACACCTACTTGATTCTGCTCTATGTTTAATTTTAGTTACTTTAACGGAATGTAAACATGGCAATTCCTTTTTATTTAAATAACTTTAATATGGTAATGCCTTTAAAAGTAAAAACAAAACTGGGGCTTCCCCGTTGTTTTCATTGTGAGTTAGTTTTGTTCAAGTGTGATTTCGGTACTTGGTCAAAATAATACTTACATGGCTCAATTCTTTAACATTTTCACAGTCTGCTGTAGTCTTTTTGGAAAGGTCAGATATTTTACTGTTGTTTATCTTTATTCATAACAAAATATTTGGTAAAAAAAATCAGCCATGGGTCGAAAAAGTCATTGTGTTCTCCGGAGGAGAGACAAATTGTTTCAAGACTAAGAGAAAGTGGCGAAAGTTTTCATTCTATAGCAGAAACTACGAATCGGTCGCTATATTTTGTACAAAATGCTTTAACGCCTAGAAAGCCTGTCGAAACTAGCGGAAGGCCAAAAAAAAACTTCAAAAACAACAGATATCCATATGGTAGCACTTGCGAAGAAGGACCCGTTTGTGTCTTCAAGAGCGATTTCAGCAGAAATTGGAAATGTAATTTCATCGCGAATGGTTCATCGTAGACTACCAGAAGCACATTTACCAAGACGGATAGCCAGAAGAGTTCCTTTGCTTAGACAGAAAAGTTTAAAGGCTAAATTGGCGTTTGTCAGAAGTCATTCAAATTGGTCCAGAGGAGACGGTGGAAAAATATGGCGAAATATTTTGTGGAACGATGAAACAAAAATTAATGTACTTGGAAACGACTGTGCCCGGAATGTTCGTCAACGTACCTAGGGGTAAGGAATTCCATGTTCACTTTACAAAGAAGACGGGGTCAAGCACGGAGGCGGTAATATTATGGCCTGCGGTTGTTTCTCATGGTATGGTGTCGGTCCGATACATCGAATTACCGACACTATGACCAGATTCCACTACAAAGATATCTTGAAAAATACGATGTTGGACTATGCTGTGGAAAGTACGCCTCTTAGATGGACATTTCAGCAGGATAACGATCCGAAGCGTACTTCGAAGTTGGTAAAGGATTGGTTCCAAGATTCCACTGCAAAGATATCTTGGAAAATACCATATTAAACTATGTTGTGCCTCTTA
>JAHXMU010025727.1:0-19044 GCA_019455685.1 Philornis downsi | reverse complement strand
AGCTGTGATAATTTCTGGGCGCCTGGTATTTAAAATTGAGAAAAGTTATTTGGAAAAATTTTATCTTTTGCAGTTTGACTTCAGAATAGATCTTTTTCAATGTTTCGTTTATGTTTGCTTCAATTCTAAAACAAGCAAAGATTTAAACCACCTGTGATAATTTCTGGGCGCCTGGTATATAATTTCTGAAAAACTTATTTGTGCAGTCGTCGCCTTTCACAATTTGACTTCAGATAGAAGACCTTTTTTAACGTTTTGTTAGCGCTGCATAAGGAATTTTTTATAAATTAAAAAAAACTGAAATTTTTGAATAGCTGTGATAATTTCTGGGCGCCTGGTATTTAAAATTGAGAAAAGTTATTTGGAAAAATTGTATCTCTTGCAATTTGGCTTCAGAATAGATCTTTTTCAATGTTTCGTTAATGTTTGCCTCAATTTTAAAAGTAGGCAAAGTTTTTAACTAGCTGTGCTAATTCCTGGGCGCCTGGTATCTAAATTTCCGAAAAACTTATTTGTGCAGTTGTCGCGTTTCATAATTTGACTTCAGATAGAAGACCTTTTTTAACGTTTTGTTAGCGCTGCATTGAAAAATTTTATATTAAAAAAACTGAAATTTTTGAATAGCTGTGATAATTTCTGGGCGCCTGGTATTTAAAATTGAGAAAAGTTATTTGGAAAAATTGTATCTTTTGCAATTTGGCTTCAGAATAGATCTTTTTCGATGTTTCGTTAATGTTTGCTTCAATTCTAAAAGGAAGCAAAGTTTTTAACTAGCTGTGCTAATTCCGTGACGCCTGGTACCTAAATTTCCGAAAAACTTATTTGTGCAGTTGTCGCCTTTCGTAATTTGACTTCAGATAAGACCTTTTTTAATGTTTTGTTAGTGCTGCATTGGAAATTTTCCATTTTAAAAAAAGAGGAGATTTCCGAATAGCTGCCATAATTTCTGAGCGCCTGGTATCTAAAATTCACAAAAGTTACACTCACATAGATATTCCTCAATGTTTCGTTAATGTTTGATTCCATACTAACAGCAAGCAAAGTTCTTAACTAGCTATGATTATTTCTGGGCGCCTGGTATATAATATAAAAAAAAAAAACTTATATGAAGAACTTTTGCCTATTGCGATTTGACTTCAGTAGACCTTGTTTTTTTGTTTTGTTTATATTTTATTGCATTCATTTCATTTCACATTTCCAATTCAAAAGCCAAGGAGAATCTTTTTCTGGGAGCCTGGTAAGTAAAATTTAGAAAAAGTTTATTTGTTAAGTTTTCTGGAGAACTTTTACCCCTTGCTATTTGGCGTCAGGTGCACCTTTTTAGTCCTTTGTTTTGTTTGCGTTGCATTTGGATTTTTTTTTTTTTTTTTGTGAAAATTGAGCTCCTTGAAAAACGGCAAAATTCGTTTTCCGATAAAGAAAACCACATACTCGTACTTCGGTCTTGACTTTTGAGTGCATTAGGTACTACGTGGCATGATCGATATTTGTTTTTGAATCCAGATCTTACACCCTCTGATGTTTTCTAGCCCGTATATTAAGTGTATTTAGTGTATTAAAATCACATCGTAAATGCATTTCGGTCGTGTGATTTCTATTGTAGTTTTATTGAAATTGATTGTTATAAACTAGGGTTTTGTTGTTGTTGTTGTTGACGTTGATATAAATACAAATTCGTATTATGGATTTTTAAAGTTAAGTTAGTAATAAAAATCGATATTGTCATAAATACAATAAACTTTCTTCTTTTTTTGCGTCATAATAATGACTTTGTCACATTAAGATCTAAACAAATAAATTACAATTATTGCATTTGATTAAGTGATCTTGATGATAAAAAAACTTAAAACAAAATAATACAAACCAAAAAATTAAAAGAATACAAATGGATTGTAAACAAACAATACAAACAGAACAGGGAAAAAAGAACGCGAAATAAAGAATAATTTATCACTTTTGCCGACTGTAGTCGCCCTGCTAGTGATTTTTAAAGGGAAAATAAAATCTTACAGGAGGAAAATCTATAATAGGGCATTGTACTGCAGCGCTATTGTATTGTAAACTTACTGTGCAACAGTTGAACAGAGCAGATCTGTGATTACAATAAATGAAATTCTAAGTGAAAGGAAGAAATGTGCAAATAACAGTACAATAGAACCAGTTGTTGTCACAACTGATTGATTACATACAGCAAAACTTAAAGTAAAAATTACAGTACTAAAATAGAAAGATAATTTTAATATTATGTGTATGTACGTTTGTTTGTATAGGTATATTCAAATGTATGTATGTCTCTTTATGCTCATATGTTGAATGTCAAATTACTAATATCCGCTGCATGTCCATTGCCGTGCGTTTCCGTTTCCGCCTCTGATCACTTTGCAGCTTTCACTATTAGCATTCATGGTTTCCCATCGTGCTGCCAATAACGCCTGTCCCTTATGAGTAGAACGTCAGAACACTGGTCTGATTACCGCGCACAAACAGGAATGGCGGCATATCGCGACTCAGGCTCTCCAGCCAGGCCATGTACAAGGGTGCTGTCACGATATTCTTGCGGGGCATAGGCAACGTCATTACAACCAAATCGGATTTCATTGATTGTTCTCGTAGATATTCTCGCAGACGCAAATAGCGATTTGTTTTATCCTGCACGGCCATCAAGTCGTCCTCCGTAATAGCAACTACAATCAAAAGGAAATAAATGAGAAAAAAAAAACTCGTTAGCCCAAGGGGGCAGCATCAGAAGAGATTTATTTACTTGCGTCGAGAAACGCAGTTAAGGTCAGATAAAATGTGTATAAAATTAAAATGAAAAATGTGTAACGCAATTGATTTACCATAGTTTCTGACGTTATTCGTTGATCTTTGATGCAATAAGCCATAATCGATTTCAAATAATTTTTTATTACCATTTAATTTATTACTGTTCATTGAATTTATTATTCACAAATTTTCCCAATTAATTATTTTGACATCTAGCAGGAAATATAGCTAATTTTGTTATTCGTTAAAAAGCCATCGTCAAGGCTGTGGGTTGTGACTTCACAAAACTCAAAAATAAAGTAATTATTTCGTATTAAATATGAGTTAAAATAGACTTTTTGGGGAATAATTTAGTATTTGTGTTTGCTATAACGTAAACATTCACTGATGTTCAAAATCAATTTAGAAATTTCACTAACTCGATTTTCTTTGCTGCAAAAAATAATCTGCATTAAAGCACCATAAAATAAGCGAAACTGTAGCTCTCAGAAACTTTACACTTTCGAAATGTAGAAGGACCCCCATTTTTTTTTTTTTTTGTTATATCGCCCAATTTGCATATGTGGTATCCCAAGGGGCGTATCACACAATGCTTTGTTTTAATTAGACAGTCGGATTCCCCAAGTCCGTGCCAGTTCTGAATTGATTGTTAATTGATAGTCGTTATAATTTAAAGAGGAATATATCTTGCGATAATCCCCTAAAAATTTTAGCAAGAAAGTTCCACAATTGGTCACGTAACTACTATCCGAGGAACAAGATTCGAAAATCTCTATTTACCCAGAACGAGTGCATAAACCATGTTATTGTTTCCCAATCAAGCCCGACTATCTCAATCTTCAGAGCCAATCCTTATCCCGAAGTTACGGATCTAATTTGCCGACTTCCCTTACCTACATTATTCTATCGACTAGAGACTCTTCAACTTGGAGACCAGCTGCGGATATTGGTACGGCCTGTTGAGAAGTTTGCGTGACCCCACCATAAATTTTCAAGGTCCGAGGAGAAAATATCGACACAACAGTAAATGTCATGCTCTTCTGGTCGATTTTATTTCGATTTTATTTGCAGTACTTAATGCCTGTGATGGGAGCACAATTATACTGAATATAATGCAATTGAACGAAAGATGCGAATTTGGGAAAATACTCGTATAAATACAGGGTGTCCGTCCGGAAGGTATACTACTTTGTTTATAATTTTTGATTACATGAAAGAGAAAGGATCTTATATTGATAAATGTTTTATTTAATGTCGGCAATTATGCATGGAATACAATATCAGATAAATGTCCGCCTGTGATAGCCTCACAAATGCAAGCCCTTTTCAGCACATTTTTCATTACATTCTCACACATTTCACGCGGTATTTCATTAATTTCATCACGAATATTTTCTTTGAGTTGCTCAAGCGTTTCCGGCCTGTTTGCATAAACCTTGCTTTTCAGATATGCCCACAAAAAGAAGTCCGGAGCAGTCAAATCAGCCGACCGTGGTGGCCAATCAACATCACCACTTCTTGAAATAAATTGTTATGAAAAGAGGTCTCGCAGTAATTACATTGTAATCCTGGCGGTATGCGATGTGGCACCGTCTTGTTGATTCCAAATGCTAATCAAGCCCAAAGCAAGCAGTTGTAGCGTCAAAAAGTTTTCAATCATATCACGATATCGCTCCCCATTGACAGTTACCGTTACGCCGTTTTCAGTTTCAAAAAAGAAAGGACCAATGATTCCTCCTGACCGAATTGCACACCAGACTGTCACTTTTAATGGATGCAAAGGTGACTGATGAATAATTTGAGGGTTTTCCATTGCCCAGAACCGATTATTCTGTTTATTCACATATCCATTCAAATGAAAATGAGCCTCGTCATTCTTTATGATTTCTTTTATGAAAATAGGGGTTGTCATGGGCAAGCTATAACATCCTATTGGCATATGTACGGCGGCGTAAATGGTCTTGTGGAAGAGGCTCTTGTGTCAACTGAATCTTAAAAGGAAGCAAATGCAAATCATAGTGCAAAATTGTAGCCAAAGTTGTTCTTTGAAGACCAAGCTCCTGAGTACGGCATCGAATTAAGGTTGATGGATTGTTTTGAACACTTTCTTGAGAGCAGCAGAAATGTTTTCAGACGATCTTGCAGTATGTTGTGGTCCATGCTTGGCCATATCAGCTGCATACCCTCTTTCTTCGAAATCATTCACTACACGATAAATAGTGCGTCTTGTTGGCACGTTGTTTCTCCCAAAAATTTCACGTAATTTTCGCATCATCACAGTAATCGATGATTGATTTTGATAAAATGTTTTAATGATTAAAACACGTTCGTTTATCGAATATTTTTCCATAATAAATTTGCCACGTCTCTACTTCACGAATTCGAAATATGAACTGTCAAGACTAATGTTTACCAAAATGGCGGCAAAACAAATTAGTATACCTCCTCGACGGACACCCTGTATATACGAGAAAAAGTATTTATAAAATTTTGGAACAGCATTTTTCACAAGGCGTCATTTTGAATTCCGAGTCAAGCAAAATTTGCAATTTGAAATTATATAGACTCTCCGGCAAAGTAATTTTTTAAGCACTCGAAAATTGTCTTCGAATTTAGAAAATGTTTTAATCAATATCTTTTCATTTATAACGCGTTTTCACTCAAAAAAAAAAAAAATAGTAATAATAATAATAATAATAATAATAATAATAATAATAATTATAATAATAAAATGAGCCCATGACACGACGTTTAAACCTCATTTATTTTATTTTGCTCAGACTTTTTCTTTGTCGAAGCACACTAGAAATCGAAACCTCAACTGGCCGTATGTATCCTAGTGAACCAAAATTTGTAATACTCTCTTAACCCACTCTTCAATATGCATGGCTTAACACCACGCCCGGTTTCAAAATTTTAAAAAGACACCTTTTTCAGTACACCCTAATATAGATTTATTAATAGGTTGTTTTATTAATAGGTTAGGGTTGATTAATTACAATTCATTTTATTTATAACATCTGGCAAAGCTGTCATTTATCACATTGATTATGAGAAAGACGACATCATGAATGACTAAATCGTTTATGTGATAAAAGCTGTCATTACACAAATATAATGAATGATCGCCGGTTATGACAATTGGAATATTATTAACGGCTGTGAGCAACGTTGGAAAGAATTCGGCTTCGAAGGATACTCGTATGATGTCACACAAACTTGAATGAAATTTCGATTTCAGCTTATGTGACACTACATAAAAGTCATATCTTTATATGGGCTAAACTATTTTGAGCGCAATATTTAAATTACTAATGACATATGTACAAAAAAGAAAGATGAGATACGTCATTACATAACAGTGCCAACCAAATCAGTTTTTGCAAAAATTGTTGCAAATAACTGGTTTTAATAAAATTCAATGAATAATATGAGATTTAAAATGACGGAAAGTTGTAATAGTTAATCTTATTACTCTTACGCAATCAGTAAGTAGGTGACATACATAGGATTAAATTGTATGTAAATTGTATGTAATACATAAATTAATTATAAAAATGGCAATACTTCCACAGGCATGTATTTATTACCATTTGGATAATAATAACTTACTCATATGCATAAACTAACATAACGAGTGTGCATTTTAAATTGAAAGGTAAACGGTGTCTATTGATTTTAGATTTAAGAACCTGGTAAATTTGTTTGTCCCATAATTAGTTTTACTCTGAATATTTTACTAAGTTGTACGTAATAGCAATTTGTATGTAATTATATATTAGTTAGGCTTACGAGCAGCTTTAGGGCTGCAATGACATTTCTTGGTATTCCAGTCCAAATCCTTAAAGCATAATAATGAACTAAATGATAAATTCAGATACTGGCATTTGGATATGGATTACCACCCTGTTATTACCACATGATATTACTACTTGTGTCTATTCATTTTAGGCTTATGAATTATAAGAAATTTGTCAGTCCTTTGATTAATTTTAATCTAAATGTTAACGAAGTCAAGCAAAATAACAATTGGTAAATAATTACACATTATTTATGCTTATGAGTTGCCCACAGGTAGTGTGGTGTATTGAGTAAAGATGATGAGAAACACAAGTGGAGTTTTCAGAATTCAAATGCTTACTCAAGACTTTATTAACATAAGATGACAATATAAGTGTTGTTAGCTTAGTACTAAATATTATTGTTATTAACACTTTATTAACATAAGATGACAATATAAGTGTTGTTAGCTTAGTACTAAATATTATTGTTTGAAACTAGAGAACAACTTAATGAGAATGAGAGTTTGCTAGTGCAGTATGTTCAATGTTAATTAGGGTGACATATAATTTATCAATACTCTACAGGTAGTAATAACATTTCCTGAAATTACATATCGGGGTCGGAATCTGCTCCACAGATCTAGAGCTAAGTATAGCAAGAAGGCTGCCTGATTGATCACTGTAGTGTTTATTAGGCCGAAATTTTGGCTATTAAGAAAGTAGCAGAATGGCTGGGATATAACGTCTTCACCACGGCGAGGCAGTTAACCTGCCAATAAATCCCTGGATTCTGTTTTCCTGAACTCAACATCAGCCCTGAAATGCCGCAGATCTCTTAACGAGATGGTTCAGCATTACAACATTCACTTTATGTGGGTGCCGGGCCACAGAGACCAGAAAACTACAGAGCAGACTAGGGACAACTTTACAGACTCCAGTCGAGTTGGAGTCCGTGGGCATGCAAACTCTTACTGCGAGATAGAGCATATTTAGCAGCAAATGGTAGGTGGGCGTCTGTCCGAGACTGTAATCAATCCACACAGATGTGTTCTTGCCTAGATCTAGAGCGTTCACACACACTGCTTTCGCTATCAAGACCTGACGTCTCATTGCTTGTATCTGTCATGATGGAACACTGTTTGATTGAAAGATATGCAGTAAGATTGAAGGAGCTGTAGGGATGAAGAGGAGGAGGAGTCCTTAGAACATATACTCTGCAATTGCCCCGGCCTGGCGAATTGGCGGGGATCAATACTGGGCTCATATTTCATAAGGGACCTAGGAGATCTGAACGATGTAAATATTGTCCGACTTAAGAGCTTCTTGAGGCGCTCAGGATGGCTCAACGGGGGAAATTAGGGGCATCTATATCCTTAGTTTCCGTAATATCACAATGGACTATGCAGTAAAGTGAGTCTGTAACCTAACCTACATATCTCTATGTCAAAATCATTTTATTAACAAAATGAAAGTATTAAATAGATACTGCTTAAATCAAGAGAGATTTCTCGTTTTTCAATGAACTCAACTGAAGTATTAACTATAACCCAAAAGTATTTTGAAGAACTTTTACCGTATGTCCATCTTAAAAAGTGGAATTTACAAATAATTTAGGGTGAAATTAATTTTTGTATTTTTTTAACATCATATTTAATGTCATTTGGTTGTAATCTGATAGAATTATAACATCGCACCGTTAATTTTATATTAAGTAAAATAAAATATATAATAAAAAATAAAATAAAAAACTAAACTTTACGAACAACGTTCAGACGTTTTCAAACCTTATGAGATGAAATATAAGAAATTTACAAAATTTATAACAATGTTCGGGATCAGATGTCCGGAGTCGCGGTAATGAATGAAATGTCCTACAAGAGTTAAAAAGTATCCTAAAAGTATTTCAAAAACTTTTTTTTTAATATTTTCCTTTAGACTTTATTATTAGGTGCGCAACTAAGTTCTCGCTGTTTTTTTTTTTTTTATAAAAATGCAACTTTGTTATGAAAACATGCTTACAAATGATTCACTGATTCATTCATTCTTTTTCCTATATTTCTAGCAAAGCTCGAATTCCGTCACGGTAAAACTGTTCATCTTTTGAGACTACTCGCGAATCTAGCCGGCCCTTGATGTCGTCATATGAGTGGAACTGCCGGTCAGCCAGACCGTGTGCCATCGGACCTAATAAGTGATAATTGGATGGCGCATTATTTTGGGAATATGGCGGACGGGGTCAGACTTGCCATTTCAGCGTTTCTAGGTAGGTTTTAACAGGCTTGGCGACGTGAGGCCGAGCGTTATCATGCTGAAGAATCCATTTTCGTGCCTCTCCGCGTATTGTGGGCGATTTTCGCGCAAAGCTCAGCTCAATCGCATTACTTCAAGTCGATACCGATCCCCAGTGACGGTATCGCTTGGTTTCAACAGCTCGTAATAAATAATACCGACCTGGTCCCACCAAATACAGAGTATAACCTTCGCAGCATGAATATTTGGCCGAGGCGACGATGTAGAAGTATGACCGGGCAGCCCCTAAGGCTTTCTTTTCTTTGGATTGCTGTTACGAATCCACTTTTCATCACCTGTTACAATTCGATGAAGAAACTCCTTCCTTTTTTGTCGCTGAAGATGTTGTTCAAAGCCGAAAAAACTACGCTCAACGTCCCTTGACTTCAGCTCATAAGAAACCCAAGTTCTTTGCTTTTGAACCAATCCCAACGCATGTAATCGCTTGGAAATGACTTGGCGGGTAACTTCTAGTACTGAAGTAAGTTCTACCTGCGTTTGACACGGATCCCCAAAAAGCAACGTAGTCAATTCAGTATCTTCTAAGGTTTTTCGTCTTCCTTCACACATCAAAATCAGCATATTTAAAGCGACGAAAGCAATCTCGACACGTTGTTTCACTTAAGGCAGCATCTCTGTAAACGTGTTGAATCTCCCGTGGCTTCAGCCGTCGATTTCTTTGATTAAAAGAAGAAAATCAATACTTCCCGCATATGACGATTATTTGGCATAAAATCATACATATTCACACAACCAAAAGAATATGACGTCAAGAGAATAACTATTGTGTCGAGGCGGTTTGTTTACTATATGCCTAAGCTTGGCTCATCACGTGTAGGTTATAGCAGAATCGGCTAGTACTTACAGCTGGCGCCATCTATTGGCAAACAGCGGGAACTTAGTTGCGCAACTAATCAGGTATGTTCCAGATTCTACTTTGAAGTAAAAGTAGTTTGCAAACACTTCAATTTGACACTTGGGTGTTCTGGATTTTACTTTTTACTTTTCTCTTCTGTTTTGTTTTCGAACATCAAATCGTAGTGAATTGCATTGTTCTAGAAACTACTTTTAGGCAAAAAGAAGTGGTTAAAAAATACTTTGAAATTTTATTGTGAAACAAAAATTTTTGCAAATAAACATGTAAGTATAATAAACAAAAGTGGCCAGATTCCTTTGGTTGAATAAAAATTTTCCTTGTTTGAAGGGGAAAACGCAACAATACAACGCAGAATGCAATAATGCTACGTTTTATGCAAAACAATCCAGACCTAGAAAAAGGGGACCATGTAAAATTGGAAGAATTGTGGAATCTTTTTGCGGCTTAGTAATTTCCACGTGAGTTTCATCAATGCATCCTACTACACCGGGAATACCAAATCTTTGTATGAAGTGGCGCTTAGACAAATTTTGTTCATCAACTGTCATTTTCAATTTAATCCACGTAGAACAAATATATTTTTCTAGAACAATTAGCACTCGATTTAAAATTTTGCAGGTGGTGCTCCGTGCTAAGGCCACATTAGTGTCTTTTCCGAACCCTCGTTGAAATCCTCCTTCTGCTAAAAATCTTAATGTAGCTGTAGTTCTGCCGGAATGGATGAATGCCCAAGTCAGTCTCAATTTTATGCAATGTAAAATGTTACGAAATGCATCTTTGTTGATGCGATAATTTTGTAAAAACCTAATAGTTTTTATTAAAAGTATATTGAATGCACTTGAGTACATACATGTGTGTGCTTACATAGTGTCGCCCATATCCAGAGGATTTGAGTGATCCCGCAAAATTCGCCTTTGTAATTTTGCTCGCGTATTCATTGGTTTGGTATACAGTGG
Source organism: Philornis downsi (assembly GCA_019455685.1). NCBI lineage: Eukaryota > Metazoa > Arthropoda > Insecta > Diptera > Muscidae > Philornis > Philornis downsi. The sequence goes on along the minus strand of JAHXMU010025727.1, from coordinate 8,374 downwards.
ACACTAACACCGCATTCATTATTTATTTATCGTTTATTTATTTATTTGTCATTATTATTTATTTATCCTTTAATTTTATGCACAAAAAATCACAAATAATAGTTTTAATAACTAAATTTTATTTTCAAATCAATATCAGCTGTTTACAACTTCTGTTTTTGAACTTCATTTCATATGAGAAAATGAAACAACAAACATTTGCAGAACATCCAAAACGAAATGTTAACTTTTCAAATCGTATTTTACTTTAATTCCACTACTTTTTTGGAACATACCTGAATAATATTCATACAAATGTTGCAATAAATCATATGTTTTTTACGAAAGAAGAAAATAGAATCCTTATGCAAAAAAAATGTGAAACATGTTGGGTTGAATTCAACTTATGACTCTGATTGCTTCGAAATGACCTCATGATATCACCGGATACTATTTATCTTTATTATATTTTACTATTTGTCTCATCCTAAATTTTTACGTATATTGGAAGTTATTAAATCTAAAATGACTAAGTTATACTGCTCATCTGTTTACAGGGCCGAAATAAATAAAGTAGAAAACAATTACTTTGAAATAAATGAACAAAGTTTCCGGTCATTGTAGTTTCGTTAACATTAGGAATATATTCAATAAAAGCTTTACAGCTTTTTATTGAGTAAGAAATGTGTCCCAGGGTGATCAATAGGACAAAACTTGCCCATATAGGAACTGGTTTCATAAGTAATGTAGTGGCATTTGCTAAACACGAGGAAGAAGTTTATACCATTGTTTTTGCGAATACCATAATTATGTCGTGGGTATTGAAGATTTCTGGAGAGAAAAACAACATTTCACTAGAAATATAACTTGTGACTTTCGATATATAAAACTCGAAATATTTAGTGACTTTGGTAAAAACTCGAAATATTCAGTTAAGATCCTATAAAGTACACATAATCTTGCTGATTTGAGCATGTCCGAAAATTTAGCAAAACTTTCATCTAGAAATTTAAAAACAAATATATACTATAATATATTTTTAATTATGACAGCCTTTCTTGGAAATAAACAATATGATATTTTGCAATTATGATCAAATCATATAGAATCATTGCTGTCATGGTCAGTTTTATTCACAAACATTCCTTTCTCCGCCCTTCTCAATCATTTCTGCATGTTATTTGGTTGTTTATAACCCAGAATATTACTATTATTGAATTTTCTTCAACACCACAAATTCATAGTGACATTTCTGTTGCAACTTACCCTCATCTTCTTGTAACTGAATATTTGTCTCCTTTTCTGTGATCACAAAATCTCTAATTAACTCATTAAAGAATTGTGCTGAGGATTCCTGTGGCTTTTTCGTGATGTCTGGTATGAGCTGTAAATCCGAGTAATCAATACGGAATTTCGACAACAAACTGGCCATCGAGCGTTGTTCGAATTCCAATTCAGCTTGTTTGTTGGCCAAAGCATAAACTCTGCAAGAAAGGAAACCATTAAAAGTGCATTAATAATAATAAAATCAACTGAAACCCCTTAAAGTGTATCACGAGAATTTGGTTTTTCAGATATACTTTTATTTCGACCAAAAGTTTTAATGCAACGTTGCGGTTATTTAAAATACGTTTACTTGAAATGCGAAATGTTTTCATGGTGAAAGCGAAATTTGTATAAAACTATTTTAAATCCTTTTACAATTCGGGTTCAAACTATCTCATTTAATTTACTCAGTACTATGTGAATGCACAAATCGTAATGCATTCGTGGTTTTTTAATCGGATTTCACAACATTTTTAACTTTACTTTGTTTGTAAGCATGGCAGGATATTTGAATTGAATGTGACTGTGAATGGTTTGATTTTGGGATAAGAGCTTTTATATAAGAGTATGGTATATACTTCGGCACGATTTAATAAAAACAGAAATACGCTTAATTATATTTAAAACAATAATAATAATAACGAATATATTTGCAATTCTAATGGTAATTTTGCCATGCAAGTGGCATTTAAGGGTGATATACGAGGTGTGTTAAAACAATAAGACGAATTTTAAAATTTCGCGGGGTACGTACAATTAACTTCCGATTATTATTTTTTTATATTAGTACACTCGTTTCGAAGATATGTTGACGGTTTTATCACTATAAAATGTTTAGTTTGTTTGTGAGAGGCGTAAATAAGACAAGTGTTTTGCGTGTTCGTCGATTTTCTGCTATCGAAAAAAATGGATTAAATAAGTTGCATCAAATTTTGTGTACAAAATGGAATTAAGTGCTCAAAAACACTTGAAATGTTGACAGTGGCATACGATGAGAGTATTCTGAGTCAAAAAAATGTTTACAAGTGGTACAAGTTTTTCACAGAAGGTCGAGAAGATGTGAATGACGACACTTGCCCTGGACGCCCCAGCACATCAACAACCGATGAAAATGCTGAGAAAGTAAAGAAAATTGTAATGGAGAATCATATTTAAAGAAGTTGCTGAGGATGTCGGCATATTGGTCGGCTTATGACATGCAATCTTTTCGGAAATTTTAGGCATAAACCATATGGTAACGAAGTTCGTTCCAAAATTGCTGAATTTTGACCAAAAACAACGTCGCATGAACATCGCTCAGGAATTGTTGAATGACATCAACGATGATCCAGATTTGCTAAAAAGGGTGATAGCTGGTGACGAATCATGGGTATATGGTTATGACATCGAAACCAAACCCCAATCGTCCCAATGGAAGAGTCCAGGAGAGCTAAAACCAAAAAAAAGCACGCAAAGTTCAACCAAATGTCAAGGTTTAGCTCACTGTTTTGTTCGATTACTTTGGCGTAGTGCAGCAGAAGTTCCTACCACAAGGTCGTACGATAAATAAGGAATATTACCTTGAAGTTATGCGCCGTTTGCGTGAAGCAATACGAAAAAACGCCCGGAATTGTGGAAAAAAAATTCATGGCTTTTGCATCATGATAATGCACCTGCTCTCTCATCTTTGCTTGTGAAAGATTATCATGCTTCAGCCACCGTTTTTACCAGATTTGACCCACTGAGATTCCCAAGATTGAAGAGACCCATGAAAGGACGGCGTTTTGCGACGATTGAGGAGATAAAAATCGGACCGTTGAGAGAGCCCAAGGACATAGCAAAAATTGCATATCAGAACTGCTTCGAGGATTGGAAGAAACGCTGGCACAAGTTTATTATATCTGATTGGGGCTACTTTGAAGGAGATAAAATAGAAATTGATGAATAAATAAATATTTTTTGAGAAAAATGACAATTCAAGTCACTTTTCAATACACTTTGTCCATAGAGCAGACACGATAAATGGCGTTGATAAAATTATGCCAACAAACTTTTTTTAAAGCCAATTTTTCCGACATAATTGTATGGGAAGTACCAGAACTAATGGACCCAAATAACCCATTTACGATTTCTACGACCTGGCAAAATGTAGATTTGTGCCATGTTTTAAGATTTATAATATTGACCGTATCCACCGGTCAGCTAGACAGATGGCCATCGCCCAATCGACTTAGAAAGTCATAAAACACATTGGGCCAAATGATGGTAGTGAAGACGCTTTCTTCTTCGTGTTACTATTGGAATTCCTTGAAGATGAAGGTATAAGAATTAACGAATATAGTGGAAAAAACGACATTTCAATAATAGGCCTAAAATGCATATTAAATATGGATGTTACTTAAGAAAAAATTATATTGGCACATGGTTGATGCTGCATTTTTCTCAACAAAATATAAGAAAGTTTAGTTTTTCCAAAAGTGTCTTGGCTAATCACTGGAAGTCTTTCTCTGTAAATCCGTTTAGGATTCTGAACGTTAATAGCAAAAATCCAAATAAGCAGGTACAATTTAGTTATCTTTTTACTATCTTTTTACTATTACAGCAAAACATTTTAAAACATGTTACGACTTTTATACGATTTATACTTTATACTTTTATACGATTCTACTGCAATAACGAATACGTTGCTGATAATTTGTCAACTATAGAATTATCCATTTTTCAGTTTCAAAAGTAAAGCGAAATAAAACACACCTACAGCTATAATTTCGATGAAAATTATATTTCATTATAATGCTTGGATCCTGCTATTATGTACAAAATACAATGTCATTTAAATGACCACCTCTGGATTGGTTGCAGCAGTGGATGCTTTTGAGCTAATTTTACGGGCTAATGACAACTGCAGGCCATAATCCGTATCATGGCAGTCACTTTCTCCAGATGCAATGTCTTTCTCACAATCACTTCTGGATTCTCCGAGTTTCATATGTCACAATTTTGTTTTTGACGTAGCCGTCAATTGCACAATAAGCTTCGTCGCTGAAGAAAATTTTGTTCTATTGAAAGCTCACGTCTGAATCACTACTTTTGTATCAAGTTTTAACAATTTTTATGCGTTCTTCGATCGTTAAACGATCCATACTCCGTATTCGCATGTGGCAAACCTTTCATAAATATAACTTCAAATGGCAGGTATTTAACAGCTGACAGTCTTGCCAGACCCGCGCTTTGGAACCCACTAAATGGATAAGCCAATATAAAAAACTTTAGTTTTTCCAAGGGTGTTTTTTACAGCTTCTTGCATATATATATGTAGATTCCCGGCTAATCGCTGGGAGTTTTCCTTTGTAAATTTTCGTTTAGAATTCTGAACGTTAACAGCAAAACTAAAAATAAGCAGGTAACATTCACGAGGGCGGTCCCAAAACTAGCCGACCTAACGTATATGTGGTGCCAGTGACATCATTGGTGGAAAACGGCAACGTTTTAAACATATGTTTTAAGTTCAAGGCGCTACGTTGTATAGTATTTTTGTTTGAGCCATCAAAATTAAACGATCTCAGTGAATTTGTAAATATGGAAAAAATTGGTCACCGTTCTGCAATTTAATATTTTCATCTGAAAAGTCACAGTGCAATCAGTACTAATATCAATCTGGGGAGTCTGCTTCTTCGTTTACGACTGTAAAATATTGGGTAGCAGAGTTTAAACGAGGCCGTACGACCTGCCAAGACGAACATCGTAATGGTTGACCAATTGAGGTGTCCACGCCAGACACGGTTAAGAAAATCCTCGAAATGGCATTGGATGATTGTCGGCTGAAGGTGCGTGAGCTAGCTGAAATGGTAGGCATTTAAAACAATGCTCCACATGTATATTAACCGAAGATTTGAGGGTGAAAAAGGTGTACGCAAGATGGATGTCGCGCTCGCCTTCAATAGAGCAAACTCAGCGTCGTGAAGGTGTTTCAGTAGAGTGTTTGGCGATCGCAATAAAGCCGAATTTTTGCGTCGATTAATAGCCATGGATGACACATTGATCGATAACTTGACACCTGGGACAAAGGAATAATCAAACTAGTGGACTGTTATGGGGGAATCGTGTCCAAACAAGGCGAAGACGGTTCTATCTGCAAGCAGGCTGCGCCTGGGATTATTTTCATTGAATACCTTCAAAAAGAAGAAACCATTAACAGCGAATATTATGCAAATTTATTGCAGTGTTTAGGTGATGATTTATGAATTATGGGAAAAGGCCCCATTTGGCGAAAAAGAACGTTTTGTTTCATCAAGACATTTCTCCAGTTCACACATCCACTACTGCGATTGCCATCATCACGCACCTTATTCGCAAGATATAGCCCCTCAGATTATTTTCTATTACCAAACTAGAAAAAATGGCTCGGTGGTAAAATATTTGCCAACAATGAAGGGGTGTAGTTTGCAGTTGATGACTATTTTAATGACTTGGACATTTCTTACTATAAACAGGGTCTATACCCTATTGATATCGCTGGGAAAAGTGTATCAAACTGAAAGAAGATTATATTGAAGAATAAAGAAAACGTTTTTCAACTTTATTGTGTCTTTTTTCCTAGGTAGGTTAGGTTTGGAACATAGTCTATCAAGACATTGGTTAAGTTTTTTTTTTTTATTTTATACCCGTCTCGCCATACAAATGCCATCCGGTACACACTAACGGGGATAATTTGGCACGTTAAGCTAAACGGGAATAAGTTGTATAAAAAAGTAGTAGAAAAGTATGGAATGCGACCAAGTTTTCCTACGCAAATGTAAACAAAGAAGTTAAAGAAGAAGGAGAACATTAAATAACGTAAATACAAGTTGTTAATTTTTTTTTTGCAAACATCAGTTGATGAATTTTGGTTTTGTGTGCTATTGGCGTTATTGTCGTTTGTATGGATTTGTTTGTTTTGGATTTGTTTGGATGATAAAATAATTACGAATAAGAACAAAACCAAAAGAATAAACGTTTAATAAAAAGCAATGCTGCCAAGTTAGTTTTGCTTAGAGACGATGCGTTTTTCTGATATCCTATACCGGTATTGTTGGGTGCCCCAACAAGAACGCAAGATTTAAATGACTGATGCAGCAATTGAATTGTTTCTCTGGTTGTATGACATGTGGCGCCGTCTTGTTGAAACTACATGCCCTCCACATGCATTTCTTCAATCATAGGCACGAAAAAACTGGTTATCATTTCATTGACTGTTTGCGCTTGACATACCTCATTTTTATAAAAAAAAGGTCCAATGATTCCTCCAACCCAAAATCCACACCACACAGTGACAGGTTGAGGATGCATTTGCTTCTCGTGAATCACTCAAGGATTTTCCTCACCCCAAATGCGACAATTCCGCCTATTGACGAAGCCATCAAGATGGAAATGGGCCTCGTCACTGAAGATGATTTTATCGGCAGAATCAGCATTTTCATGTTGTCTCTCCAATACACAATTAACGAACTAACTTCGCTGTCTATGGTCAGCTGGCTTCAGTTCCTGAGTCAATTGAACTTTGTATGCATGACGAGATGCAAATCTTTCGTCAAAATTCGCTGCATAGTGGATTTGGAGACACCAATTTGCTGAGCTCGGTGTCGAATTGAGGTGGATGGAGTTTGAGCGACATCATCACGTACAGCTGCGACATTTTCGGTCGATCGACGTGGTCGAAGGCGCGTTGTTGTCTTTACATCACTAACAGACCCAGTTTTGGCAAATTTATCCATTAATCTCTTTGCATTTGACTCTTTTGGAGCATTATTGTGACCCCAAATTGATCGCAATTTGCGAACTGTAGCCGCAAAACTTTCATCATTTTGGTAAAACAATTTCACAATGAGAATGCGTTGTTCATTCGTGTAGCGCCCTATTTTTACTAACCGCGTACCTTCTACTAGCAAACAATAACAATTGTTCAAATGTCAAACAATGACACTTCGAATGGTGCCAAATTTAAACCTTGCATTCTTGTTGGGACACCCTTTAGGACCCCATAAAAACGCAACTGTTGTGAAACACGTTACGATTTTGTTCTATGTTTTTACTACGAAGTTCATAGGAATAACAAATACGTTATTGAAATCTTACCAAGTAATTTGGATATGCAAGGTAGCCAAATTTGGTCACAAACTGTACAGCTCCTGTTGAGCTTAGATATCTAACAACAAGAGCTTAAGCTTGACTGCAGTTTATGTATGTCTCTGCGTATTTTCAATTAAATTGAAGCAACCACTCAAATATTACGGGTTTATTCTGTTTTTTTTTTTTCGTAATTATCCTACTTTGCCACTGTTTAAGCCTCTTCTTCAGCTATTCGGTTAATGCTTTCGTTTATTTCTTTTCTGCTCTCAGTTTTATCACATATGAGCAACATTCACTTTTCAATTTTCTTGCGTGTTCGATTTCCCATTCCTACCAACATATCAAGATTAAGAAGTTTATTTTTAGAAAACATTTTTGTAAGTTGTCCTTGACACCGGGCTACTACGTTTGTTTATACTGAGGCACTTAATTCATTCGTAAATTCGTGGAAAAGAGCAAATTAATATTTTATAACGAGTGAGTTTGATATCAAATGAAAGGTACGAAATTGGGCTTTGATGTCACCAGGCGAGCTTGATCAAAGCAAAGGTAATATTCGCAATTTTAGTTGGAGAAATAAACTCGATCGAATAGCAGTCGATCCAAATTGAAATGTACTATTACCATTCAGTTGATGTTTGCTGATTCATGTCTCGGATAGAAAAAAGATTGAATACAAACTCTAAATTTAAGGATTTCTACCAGGCGAACAGAATCCCATAATAGGTGTTTTTCATGCAGCAAACATACTTTGACCGGCTATAACTTTAAAACGACTTGACCAATTTTATTGATTTTGATATCAAATGAAAGGTACGAAATTGGGCTTTGATGTCACCAGGCGAGCTTGATCAAGGCAACGGTAATATTCGCAATTTTAGTTGGAAAAATAAACTCGATTGAATAGCAGTCGATAAAAATTGAAATGTACTATCACCATTCAGTTGATGGTTTTTGCCGGTTCATGTCTCGGATACAAAAA
>JAHXMU010025726.1:108607-119414 GCA_019455685.1 Philornis downsi | reverse complement strand
CACATGTAAGATCTTGGGAATTAAGCGATTGAATAGCACTCCATATCTGGCCACCATTTCAGAAAAGAAAGTCCTAGCGACCGTGCTCGATTCTCCGTCGGGCATCGCGGCACATATCATGAATTTGGAGAAGTCGTCCTGGTAAGTCAGTATGAGTTTATTTCCCTGCGTGGTTTCAGGAAGAGGACCCACCATTTCCATATAGGCCTTTTGGAATGGCCGGCTGGGCGTGTCAGTAGCTACCATCGGCATTTACCGTTTTTAATGTACTTTTATTGCGTTGGCACTCTGCACATCTGGCAATATAGCGCCTCAAGTCCCTGCTCATACCGGCCCATCGAAATTGTCTCCTTAGTTTCGTTTTGTGTCTTCCTGAAACCCTGATGACCCCCTAATGGACTGTCGTGGAAGTCTTTTAGTGCCTGTTGAATTTCTCGTGGATCATCTATCAAAACATAATCTGCCGGTGCCTTTTCCCCTAAATCACGGTTCCCAGAACATTCTCTGTCCTCAATCTCAGGACGATTTTGTTCCTTGGGTTCTTCCCTTCCGTTAGTCGCTGAACCCACATCTGCCGTAGCCATTTTCTCCTGTTCCGCTCGGGTCCTTGCTCCCCTTAGAGGTTGATGATCTGTAAAGACCTTTAAACGCCTACCTAGAAGATACGGTCGGAAATTTGTCACCGCCCATACAACTGCCAAGAACTCTCTCTCAATAGTTGAATATCGCGTTTCGGCATCTCACAACGCTCGGCTAGCAAACGCAATTGGTCTGTCTCCCTTTTTGTCCGATTGGAACAGCACTGCTCCGAGGGCTTAACCACTGGCACCTGTGGTGAGCGCGAAAGGTTTCGAAAAATCGGGATAAGCCAGAACCGGAGGAGATATTATTGCCGTCTTCAATCTATCAAATGCTTCTTCACACTCTTTTGTCCATTTGAAAGGACTGTCCTTTCGGAGTAACTTATTAATCGGCAAGACAATTTCCGCCGTCCCCGGAATGAACTTTCTGTAGTTCACTAATCCCAGGAAAGATTTTCAGGAGGGGGATATTTTTCCACGCACTCCACCCTATCCGGATTTGGAAGAGCTCCCTCTTCCGAGCATTTGTGCCCCAAATACACAACCTCCTTCCTTGAAAAATTGCATTTGTCCGTCCGTATTTTTAAGCTGTTCTCCCTTAGCAGTTGAAGAACCTTGCATAATCTCCTATTATGTTCGTCCAGATTTCCACCATACATCACAATGTCAGCCAAGTAAACGAAACACTCAAGTCCTTGTAGACCTGTGAGAACATAGTTCATTAATCTTTGGAAAGTGGCGGGCGCTCCAGTTAGGCCAAAAGGCATTCTGTTAAACTCGAAATGTCCTAGGGCGGTACTGAAAGTAGTTTTCTGCCTATCTTTCTCCTCCACTTCTACTTGGTGCTACCCACTAGCTAAATCTAGGGTGGAGAAGTATCTACTATTCCCTAGCTGATCCAAAATTTCATTGATACTTGGAATCGGGAAAACTTGCTTTATGGTGACTTCGTTAACCTTGCGGAAATCTACCACAAGCCTCCAGTTTTTCTTCCCGTCCGACGATGCTTTCTTTGGTACCAACAGCAATGGCGAATTCCAGGGCGATACGCTAGGGGATATTATGCCATCTCTTTCCAACTTCCTAACCTGTCAGTTGATCTTCTGGCGGTGTATGTGAGGTAGCCTATACTGCTTCTGATTAACGGGGGTCTGTTCCGGATTTACGGGTATCGAATGCCTGATCGCTTTTGTGCAGGATAATTTGTCCCCTTCCAACTAAAAAACGTCGTGATAGGCGGCACAAGTTCGTTCGATTGATGCCACCTCCTCGGGGTTCAAGTCGGAGTCTTTTCGAATGACTTTGAGTATTCGATCCATCCTTTCCCGGACGTCTAATTGCTGCACTAAGCCGATTGCATTTTGCGGTGGTGTCTTTCTTTCGTATAGTTACTGAAGCGGGGTTTAAATGATAAAGGTATTTCAAAATCCGTCTCCCTTCAATTTAGCACGGGAACGTGAATCATACTCCTCTTTACTTCAACTCCAGGCGAAATTTCTTGCTTCTCCACCACCACCGTGGAGTTTTTGACCCCCAATCTTATCCGGGTCACGGTTACGGCCCTTGCCTTTGCTACCCGTGTTTGTCCTTCTACACAGAATGTTCCCTGCCGTAACCCTTCTCGCAATGAAATCAAGGGAAAACTCCTCTCCCCCTCATCCGAGAACAACTTCAGAGTCAAATCCCTGGAATCGACACTTGCTCTACCCCACAAATTATCTCTTCACAAAACTCCATCTGCCGGTATGTTATCTTCTTGCTACATACAGTGCAATGTAAATACCAGGTGATCCATGCCTTCGTGACTGATGTCCACTGCTCCGCTCGTTCGAGAAGTTCCCCCGAACGCTCCCGCAGATATTTTTTCAGTGAATTATCAATCTGGACATCACCTGATATACAACTGCGCTTCACCAAGCTGGTGTCCGCTGCACTATCGACTAGCAAGAGGATACTCCCCGTTTTGGCTTCCCTGCACGGTAGCCTTATAAAAACGGAGTCCGAATCATGTGAGTCATAGTTGGATAGAACTTCCCCGGCACCTACTTTCTTTACTTCGGGCGTCCGATTCGACGCCGCTTAATGCTTAATTCTCGCACCCCAGGCAAACGACTCGTAGTCGTTCCTGTCAACTTTTTCCCATCTCTGGTGCTTAATTCTCAGACCCCGGGCAAACGAGTCGTAGTCGCCCCTGTCAACTTTTTCTCATCTCTGGTGCTCACTACCCGCACCCCAGGCAAACGACTCTTGGTCGCCCCTGTTAACCTCTTATCATCTCTGGTGCTTAATACCCGCACCCCAGGCAAACGACTCGTGGTTGCTCCTGATTCTTCTATATCCTCGACAACCCCTAGTTCCCTTCCTGGTTCCGTCGAGGGTTTACCCCGTTTCCCGAACTATTTGGTCTCTGCCATTGCCAGCATTCAGACCTTATGTGACCTAACTTACCACAGTGGAAACACTTAACTACTTGGCGGTGATTTCCCCTACTATCTGTCTTCTCTGCCGCGCAATTTTTACCGGGCTCATGGCCGTATGTTTGACACTCCACGCAATATGGGGTGTTTTTCCTCATCCAACATACATCCCTGGTGTGCCCTGGTTTGTGACAGAACGAACAAGATGGCTGCTTCTCTTTGTCCCTTGCATACCCTTGTGGCGTTTCCATCTGATGATTTGTGGCCGGCTCTTTCTCTACCTTTTTCAACAGCCGTTCCACTGTCGCCACCAGACCAGTTACTACATCCTGATCGCTATTATGTCTACCTAAATTCCGTGGCCAAGAAAGTGTTTCCTGGTATTCTAAATTTTCCTCAGGTGGCTCGTCGACCCTCCATAGCGTTGCCTGAGCGGTTAAAGCCTCCTCCAGAAGGTCGTCCAGTCTTGTGGCAGTGCTAGCCAGCATTCTACCCCTAAGCATCCGGTCCCGCAAACCCGACGTGAATGAAGCTTTCAGTTTTCTTCCCAGCTCCATCAGCATTATCTCATCTGACCTCTCTTTATAGGAGCCCGATAAAATCGCCTTCGCCGTACAGGACAAGGTTTGCAGTCGCCTAGCAAACTGTCGAATATCTTCATACGTTGGCACGCCTCATGTATTTCCCTAAAGACAAAATCTAAAGACCGAGTCCGCAGATAGGTCGCTTTGACTAGGGACAGAACTTCTTCCACCGAAACAAACGTACGGTGTCTAACCAGTTCGTATGCGTCCCCATACAATCGTTGTTTTAAGATCTCGATAAAGTCGCCAACTTTATTGTGCGGGACTCCATTAGCCGCTAGCCTACATCTATCTACAAACTTGTATACTTCAGTCTGCAGGTTTGGCGACTGTTCTCCCCCAAAAGTGGGAACCAAAGCCTGAATGATCTTCACTAGTTCCGTCGTCATAGTTTCTGTACGTCGTTCTGTTCTGTGGCAAATCTCTTTGTGAAAAAGTGACCCTTCTTCTCTTGCCTCTTTTTCCTGTTGTGCCAACCGTAACTGTGCCTGGAGCTCTTTTATGTGGTCTACTGCCTCCTGTAAGTTCCTGAAGCCTAGCTTCCTTACAGTCCTTGGTGTCTCACCGCCCACTTCGCGTCGCAGGTACTCGTTTTCCTTATCCAATTCCTCTGCCTCCTTTAGGTTTTCCCTAACAGTGGCTTTGAGGTTTTGGTTTTGGGATACCAATGCCTGGAGCTCCTCGCCTAGTTCCTTAATCCTCTCTTCCCTGGTCTCCTCGTGAGTCTCCACTAGATTACAAAAGTTCCTCAAACACAAGGTCAGCTTCTTCTAATCTAGTGAGTGTAGGTGTTCCCCCTACTTTTGCTTTTAACAATAAATAGGCCTCTTGGCTCCTACACCTCCTCTGTATCTCCTTCCAAAGTTTTTCCACAAAGCAGTTGCTGGTACTCCTGTGTAGGGACGCGTATCACCTCTGAGGTAATACACGCTTGCCTGTTTTATTTTTAGGTGCGGGCTCACGCTCTTAGTCCAACGCTGAAAAGCGCTTATGGTGATGGGGTACCTAAAAAGAAGTTGTAGGAGGAACTCTTACCAACTTAAAACCTTGAGGCTTCTTTCTCCAAAAATCTCTCTGTTCACTCTTGGTGAACACCTTTTATTTACATTAATTCTTTCTTATTATACTTTGTTCTGCCGCTATCGACTGAGAGTCAACTCAAGTACTGCTCAGAAATACGAGTCAGCAAAAATAGCCACATATGCAACGTTAGTGCAAAACCCATTGACAAACGTTCGTCATTTGCTTATTCATTAATGTGTCAATGCTTCCGTAACACCGTAACATTGACCTACATTAATTACTTCAGTTTGACACACATTCGTCATTTCTTTGTTTATTAATGCGTCAACGCTTCCGTAACACCGTAACATTGACCTACATTAATTACTTCAGTTTGACACACATTCGTCATTTCTTTGTTTATTAATGCGTCAACGCTTCCGTAACACCGTAACATTGACCTACATTAATTACTTCAGTTCTTGGGATGTCGCGACAACAGGGTAATTTGCTGCGACATCAAATTGATTCCCATTCTCGAGTGACAGAACCTTACAGCTATGCCCTACACTAATGGTGTCAATAGTATGACACCTTACCAATATTTGTCACAACATATCGAATACAAAATTATGTGAAATTAGGTTTTTTCTTTCTTTTAAAATGATTTTTATATATTCGGACATTCTGGTTCTTAAATTTAACTACGAAATGCTCGTTGTCATCTTCTGCCTCAATCAATCTAACACGTTTAAAAGGATTTTCAATTTACATTGACATTACATTTTCTGCATTGACATAATTTGTATCAATCAGATTTTCGTTTCGTGTTTTAATTGAGTATTAATTTTAGGAGCTAAACGATTGTAAAACATATTGTAAGGAGTCTCACCTGTAGTAGAGTGTACTATGGTATGGTTGTAGGTAAAAAGAGTTTGTTCTATTTGGAAATATTTTAGCTCTTTATCGTCTGATGTATTTATTATCCGCAATTTTTCGTTAAGTGTTTTGTGTAAACGCTCTACATCGGAAATTCCAGTTTTGCCTGTTGTAACTTCTACTTTTATGTTCAACTGTTGACACCATTGTTTTATATTAATGTTATTAATGCCCTGGTCCTGATCTATTTTAAGATTTTTCGGTGGTCCCATTGTGTTAAAAATCTTAAGTAATCCTCTTTTTTTCCAACCAGTTTAAATTCTTAACTGCTTCTGCGGTAGCAAATTTGGAATACACGTCAATACATGTTACGAAATAGTTTTTATTCCATTCCCAAAAGTCGATTCCAAATTTCTCCCTGTCTCTCCTTGTCTCATAAGCGGGAGGTGTAATTTTAAAGGGTAGCCTCTGCTTAATGTGATCTTGTTTACAATTGTTACATAATTCACATTCATTGATAATTTTCGTTATTTCCTTTAAGTAGTTAGGATAATAATATCGTTTTTTGAAATGACCAGCTACTTTTTCAATCCCTTGGTGAAGCCCTTGTAAGTGAATCTCTAATATTTTTGTTTTAAAATCAGCATGACTAAGAATATTTTCAAGTTCGTGTGTTGCTCTTAGTATTTTATTACGTTTATTGTCTATCAAAGTTTTATATACATTTTGAAGTTTTATAAAATCGGAATTGGTTTGGTATGTAAATGGTAACATTACTTTTCAACAAATATGATTTTATGAATTCTTTTATTTTTTCTATTGTTAGTTCCGTATAGTGTATAGTAGTTATGCTGTTGTTAAAATTATTTTCGGTATGCACACTACCCTCATTGCTTTCAATTAATTTCAATTGTGGTTTAAACGTTGAGTGGTCGTTCAGATATTAGAATATAATTTTCCGCATCTTCATCCGCTGAATGAGCTGTAGCTACATCAGATATATCTTCTCCAAAATTACATTCCAATCCTTCCACTCGTGATGGGGCATCAGCCACATAATTTTCCTTTCCAGGAATGTAATTCACATCAAAGTCGAATTCGTTTAGTTTGATTTTCCATCTCTGTAGTTTAGCATTTGGCTCTTTCAAATTGTGTAGCCACTGAAGTGGCCGATGATCACTATTTACTGTGAATTTCCTGCCATAAAGATAAGGACTAAAATATTTTGTCGCCCAAACTATGGCGAGCAATTCCTTTTCCGTTGCCAAATAGTTCAATTCATGCTCGTTGGGCGTACGGCTGGCAAAACAGATAGGATGACTTTTTTGGCTTAAAACGGCTCCAAGAGCCACATTAGATGCATCGGTTGTCAATGTAAACTGTTTCTCATAATCTGGGTATGCTAATATCGGATCTTTAGTTATAAGAAGTTTTATAGTGTCGACAGCATTTATATATTCCCTATTTGACGCATCAATTTTATTGCCTTTTTTTTTTTGAGCAGTGTGTTAACGGTTTGGTTACTTTCGAAAAATCCCTAATAAATCTCCGATAGAAACCAGCTAGCCCCAAAAACTGCTTTATTTCCCTTTAAGTTTTTGGAAAGGGATACTTTAAAATTGCGACGATTTTGTTAGGGTTAGGTTTTATGCCCTCGGGACCAACGATGTGGCCTAAAAATTCGGCTTCTTTTTTCAAAAACTCACTTTTATTCAACTGAATCTTAATATTAGCTGTTCTAAGTTTGTCAAAAACTCTTTCGAGGAACGCAATATGCTCTTGCAATGAAGCACTAAAGACGATAATATCGTCTAAATAGACCATACAATCTTTTCCGATCAATTCATCCAAGATTGTGTTCATCAATCGTTGGAATGTTGATGGTGCGTTTTTAAGGCCAAAGGGCATCCTTAAAAACTCGTAATGCCCATTTTGCGTAGAAAATGCTGTCTTCATCCGATCGTTGGAATCTATCTCGATTTGATGAAAACCTTGCTTCAGATCGATGGTGCTAAAATACAAGCACCTGCCAAGTTTATCGAGTATCTCATCCATATTTGGGATAGGGTACTTGTCGTTTATTGTGATATCGTTTAACTTACGATAGTCTACAACAATTCTCCACTTTTGAGTTCCCGTTGAATCCAATTTTTTGGGTACTACCCAAATTGGTGCAGAATATGGTGACGTAATATGACAGATGATACCTTGTTCTAGTATTATTTTTATTTGTTTATCAACGTCGTTTCTGTGAATTTCAGGGTATCTGTAAGATTTTGCATATATCGAATCCTCATGAATAGTTTTTATTTGGTGTTTAATTTTGTTTGTAAACGTTAATGTATCCCCTTTATAAAATAAGTTTTTGTACTTGTCTAAAGTTTTTTTATTTTATAAGATTCTTCTTGGTTTAAGTGATCAAGTCTAAATTCAGATTTCTTTATTTCACTTGGTACAATAGAATTCTTTTGCAAAGTAAATATTTTCTCTTAAGAAATTTATATGTAATGACATTTAAGATAATGCTTTCGTCTGTGACGTCTATTTTTGCGCAAAGTTGTTTTAATATATCGTATCCTAATAAACCCTCATGATTATCCGCAAAGTCACAAACATATAATCTTAACTTTTTACCACAATGGCCATAAATCTCTTGGATTTTGCTTAACCTAATTTTTCCAGCAACAGTTTTTACAACGATAGGCGTTGTTTGAGAAATTGCTTTGCTTAATATACCTGGTCGTATGAGGCTCACTGAAGAGCCCGTGTCATTAATGAATTTGACTGATTGATTTTCGATTCTCAATATGATTTCGGGTAGCTCCCCGAGGCCTGTAAACGAAAATTTTCAACATCTTGTTCCATTGCCACTGGAGCACCGTAACGTCTTATTCTAGACTGGTTCGAATCGTTTCTGCGATAATTTGTACTTTGTTGAGGTATTGTTGTTGGTTCGGATAAAAGTCTATTGAATTGTTTCTATACTGCGTGCCATGTGGAGTCTGTTGTGTAACAGGAAAATTTAAATTATGATGATATTGTGGATTATATTGTGGATATGGTGAATAAGGCTGCTGAAAATTATATGGATATTGATTTTGATATCTATTGTTGCTGAAGTGCTGCTTATTTTGCTGTGAAGTAGATTGTTGCTTTTTAAAATTATTTCGTCCTTCCTTCCTTCCTACTTCATCGTAAACATCGTTTCTCTTTAAGGTTTTTATGGCAGATTTTAGGTCTAAGGCCATGCTAACATTAAGTAAGGCAGTAAGATGATTCGGCAATTCTCTTTTTAAAGTTCTTAAACTAATTTTTTATAGTTCCTGCAATAAAAATTTTTGTGTTGCGATATCTGATACGCTTAATTTTATGTTATCATTAATTTTACAAACTTCTGAGTTAATTTCATCACACAGTTGTTTTACATTACCTTTGAATTTAATATTATCTACTAATAGTATAAGAGTAGTAATAGGAGTATGATCTGCGAATTCGTCGATTAAGAGTTTCCGTAGTGTAAACCAGGTTGTTGGTTGTTCTCGTCTTATAACATCCAATGCGGAATCACGAAGAGTACTTATCACACGTTGAAAATAGAATGGTTGCTCTTCAGGAGTAAGAGAATGGAAGTCCGGCATTAGAGCATCAATACTGTTGAAGTAAGGAGAGCTAAATATTTTCCACCGCCATCGAACGGTGCAATTATATTCACACTCTGCAATACTCTCTTTCTCTTCTCTTTATCGAAATTTCTAGTAGGTTAAGTTGAGAGCAAATGTCGTCTAAGTTGCAGGTGGCCATGCACATCTAACCTTTTTCTGCTTTTCGTTGTTGTTTTTTTTTTTTGCTTTTACCGTTATTTTTGTTTTACTTTTTCTGTAGTCACAGGTCGAACATGTGGATTTTCTGTGATAGTTTTTTTTGTCTATAAGTTTTGATATTGTTAATTTTATTCACTGATTGTTCTCATTGCTTTTTTATTATTATTATTATTATTATTATTATTATTATTACGTTTAATCAATTTTGCACCAATTGGCACTTTTATTTACATAGTTTTAGTTTTAATATTTAATAATAACGGGTGGCGCAATAGAACGTGCATATTTAAAAAATAGATTAAAAAATAAATACAAAAGGTATGGTTAAAATAAATCTAAGGCCTTGTAGAGTAATAAATAGAGTTTATTTTTTTAAAAATAACATCATCTAAATGACTCTCTCTACGACGGCACTCCTCCAACCGCATACGAAAATTATTGAAAACTTTCTTCAGTAATACTGGTGTAATAGCTGTCATTTCACCACGGATATTCTCCTTGAGCTGAACGATGTTTCTTGGATTATTACTGTAGACTTTGTGTTTGAGGTATCCCCACAAAAAAAAGTCAAGAGGCGTCAAGTCTGGACTACCTATCGATTAAGCATTTCATTAGCAAATGCGAGCCTTGCTATGAAGTCAGACTCTTTCAATTCTTGTGTTAATTGCAGCTTATATGGATGCAGTTTAAGATCCAATGTTAAAATTCGTTGCAAACTTCGTCGCGATAATTGTAAGACAGACGATCTCTTGTGAGTCGACATTTGTGGATTTCGTACTCGTACTGACTCCATAACTCTCTCAACATTGTCTTCGGTCCTAGATGTTCTTGGGCGACCATTTGCTTGTGGTTTAAATGTTGAACCGGTCTCTTCAAAACGCTTTACCCATATTTTAATTAAATTAGCACTCGGAGCTTCACTAATTCGCCGTAGTCCATATTCAGCACAATATAGTCGCCTAGTAGCAATATATGAAAGAGAGTTCTCGTAAAATGCGCGCACGCAAAATGCGCGACGCTTCCCGTCGAAGTGATTCATAGCGACTAAAACTCCATGAGCCCGCCAACCCAACGATGTAGACGCCCCCCCGCCGTTCTATTACGCCACCCTGTATAATAAGTCCAACAAACTTAATATATTGAATTTAATTTAACTTAATTGCTTAAATTATTTTCGTTGTCGTAAGTACTTTTAGCGGATCATTTTCAATGATCTTACCGACTGCGCCAGTAGTAAATAATTAAGTTTATTATTAATATTTATTTTATTAAACAAAACTTCCTTGTGGATAATAATGGACAGCGTGTGATAAGTTTGAATGATGACTGGTGACTAAACGAAGCTTAGCTTGGTAAGTACAGTCTTCGTACAGAATGAGAGAGGGAGTCATAAACAGTAATGCTGTTTGTATTACATACATATATATGATTGGTGTGAGGAAAGGGGTTCATGTTAGAGCGCTAAATAACGCTACTTATATATATATATATATATATATATATATATATATATATATATATAT
>JAHXMU010025726.1:93685-108597 GCA_019455685.1 Philornis downsi | reverse complement strand
TATATATATATATATATATATATATATATATATATATATATATATATATATGTATACCGGTTAGGATGGAAACGAGGGACCGACTTCCATCCTTACAATCACTACAGGACAAATCGATGCTACCAACCTGGAAAGACGTGTATTGTTTCCTTAATTCGTGTTACCTCGCCTTAGATTCTACCGCGGATATCAGAACAACATTACGTTCGCCAGACTCCAATTCTTTATTGAAAAGAATAAGTCTAATCACAACACCCCGGAGGTAATGTGAACACATTTCATAATCATATGTTGAATAATTGTAAAGCATGCTCATTATGCGCAGGCGTACACCCTCTTCGTCTATGTCCTGACTTTTTTGAAATGTCTGTGAACAAACATCTAGCAACGGTGACATCGCTCAAATGCTGCACCAACTGTTTAGCCACCTCACATGAGTACACTTCTTTCTCCATCGTCCGAAAGGAACAGCAAAAGCTCCCCAGGAAGGGGAGTTATCTACACCCAAAGATCCCATGCTATCCTCGTCGAAAACTTTCGTGTCTAATGCCTCAAAAAACTTTGAACAACGGGCTTCCTTTACTCCAAATGAGCACCCATCTACTTCTAGTGCCACATTTCGACATGCCTTTTCTACTCAAATACAGTCCGCTAATTTCTCCTCTGTCATTATTGGTGCTGCTTTCGCAGACCTATTGGTATTGGTTTACTGTACTTATACATCCTGCGTTCGAAGTCCTTTTATATCAAAGCCTCTGCGGACGAAGCATTACCGGCAAAATATTCTCAGACATATACCATTGGACTCAATTCAACATTAACTGCCACATCAAATAGAGTCACCATAGGATCCTCGCTATATTATACCTCAAAAACTGAAGTTGACGCGTATGTCGTGAACAAACTCATTGGTAAATTTATCTATTCTGTCATCCATTCCCCCTCAACACAAGCTAGTTTTTGCGATGGCCGACTCTGCGAAACAACATAACATTCGCATTGACGTCTTTCTTATTGGGGACTCATATCCCCGAAGATAGACAAACGGTCACATGCTAGTGGCTCAGTAAACAGTTTTCGGCTGGATTGTGACTGGGCGGGTGACACCTCGTACACCAATGCAAACCATTTCTTTCTTTTATAATCAAGTTGGTTTAAATGACTAATTAAAACAATTTTGGGAAATCGAAGAAGTCCCTAAAATATTTTACAAGTTTGACGACGTCGTTTATTGTGAGAACTTATATAAAACAACCACAACCTTCGAACCCCTCATCCAAAGAAAATCTCTTAACGTTGTGTCATACCCCGGGTCTGCTCTGCAAGCGAATTTAGCAATTCTTCTATTGCGGTGGCGTTTATACGAATACGTTTTTAACACTAATATCGACAAAATGTATCGACAAATTCTCGTAAACCCCGATCGTACCCACTTTCAACGAATTTTATTCCGAAATCACACCCTCAATGACATCATTGATTACGAACTTAGTACAGTCGCCTTCGGTGACAACTGTGTCCCGTATCAAAACATTGCTAGAATTGATCAAGCAATGCGAGCCTCCCCGCTGTTTCCAAAATTTTGTGAAACTATATGTATGTCGACGATGTCTTGGATGGAGCCCATGATCTAGTCACTGCAATTAAAATTAGAAAAGATCTTGTGTCAGTATTTGACTTCCGTTGGTTTTTCCCTAAAGAAATGGAAATGCAAAAAATACCGCGAAAATTTCTAATTCTGGTTTTTTACAATTATCTGACTGTAGCACAACCAAAACATTCGGTTTACGATGAAATGCTAGAAGCGATTTCTATTTCATCCTGGGTAACAACATGAAAGTTGGCAAAATAACGAAAAGGAGTGTTTTGTCAGAAATAGCCAGCTTATGACTAATACCAAAAATCATTGTTGTGAAAATACTAACGCAACAAATATGGAAGGATAAGACCGATTGGGAAGAGTGCATACACTGCAACACTCTCCCCCAATGGCGAAACTTAAAGCTTAAACTACTCAGCTATGTTGGCTACCACCCCGCGTTTCAATCGAATTACATGGTCTTTGCGACGCCTCTGAAAAGGTGTGCGCTGCCACTTTATATATTCGTATCGAATATAGAAAGAAATTTGCGGCGTCGAGCTGATGGCGAAACTCGTTAGTACTATTCGTGCTCACTTTAAAATTGATTATCATAGTCTCTTTCTATGGACCGATTCGACTATTGTACTAGCTTGATTGCAAAACACACCATATCAATGGAAAACATTTGTGACGAACAGGGTGGTCTCTATTCTTGAAACAATCCTGCTGATCTGGCATCAAGCGGAATTACTGCAATTGTGCTCGGCGAAAGTGATTTATGGTGGGAAGGACCGCCTTTGGCCAGCACAGTGGCCGTCACGGTCAGAATATTACAGCACTCAGGAAGAAACTAGGCTAATTAAGACCCTCTTAACACAAGCCAGTGATGATATACTGACTCGGTTTTCAGACCTTCCCAAAACTATCAGAATTATATGTTACGTACTTCGTTTTTTCCATTCGATCCAATCAGCCCATAGGGAAACACCAGCTTATACCATCTTTAAATTAGACCATTTGGAGCGATTTTATGTCAAGAACAATATTTTCCAGAATATTCCATTCTGTCTCAGCTTCTTCCTTTACCGAGGAAAAGTAATTTGTTGACTCTGAACCCGTTCATTGATTCTGATGGCCTTTTACGTATTAACGGCAGGCTATCGAAATCTTCCTCGCTTACCTGTGACGAAAACATTCGAAAATACTCGCTTTGGCGCTCGATTTACCCGCCTGTACCTTGGCAGGTAAAGACGTTAATACGATCTATAATTTTTAAATGTAAACCTTCGTTATACGGAAACGCAAAATAAATCATCAGATAACGGCATCTTTACTCCCGGAGAGAACATTGTTCCGACCTTTTTCAACGACTGGGGTCGACTTCGCTGGTCCTTTTGATGTTAAGTCATAAGTCGGATAAAGAAAAAGACATCCATTTGGAGATGACCAGTGATATCTCCACTTGAGAATTTCTTGCTGCATGCATCCGTTTTTTTCCCGTCGAGGAACCCCAATGTTATACATTTTGACAACGGCACTGCCAGAAACAAATCCTGCAACATATACGATGACAGATAATATCAGAATATGCCTTCCAATCTATTGAACTCGCGCCCACTTTGCTCAATGGGCGATAATCCTTCCGATTTATGTGCACTAACACTTGGCCATTTCCTTATAGACATATCTTTTTAGCCCCAGCTGGCCCCGATTGCTTGTCTCAAGACAAGCTATGCTAATCGATGGCGAAAACTTTTTACGATCGCTTAGCAACTCGATGGAAAGAAAAAAATATGTGAAAGAACTATATAAATGTACGAAATGAATACTTCCCCAAAGTAACTTTTCGTCATAAGACGAGATAATCTTCCTCCACACCAATTGCTTTTAGGTCAGTCATTACCATACCCGTAGTCAAATTAGTATTACTCCCTAATTCAAGCCACGACAAAATTACCTCAGCCTAAAATGTCAACTCCACTATGATGACTAAAAGCCAACCGTGATGCTGAAAACTACTTTTCGATGCAATTTGAGACGACCACGTCCGACCGTGATATTGCATGAAATACCACCCCTTAATGAAGTGATTCCATTTTCGTCGATTTGCAGCCGCAAAGCGAATCAAAGTAGTTCACAAATTCAAATACTGCGCAAATTGCTTGGCGCATTCCCACCGTTTAAGAGACTGACAAAGCCGCAATAGGTTGTAAATAATGAATTATATTACGCAATATCATACTTCATATCGAATATTTCAGAATTGTTTAATTTTGCAAATAGGCGGAACGTTTAAACCCGAACTAAAGAATTTAACATGAATCTTTATTCCACACCGTCGACTTGTAATCTCTCTTGTATGAAATATCTCATGTCACTATCTTGTAATATCTCTTGTCAATAGCTTTCTCTCGCATTCTAGTAGTGCGAATTGCTCCTCAATTCTGGCTTACAAGGCATATTACAATTTATTCTTAACATACTTCTTATCCAACCTCACTCAAATAAAGTTGTGTATCTCAGAATATTGAGAATATTGAAAACCTCGACTTGTTTTGTTCTATCGAAATTAAAGTAAATATCCCACATATTGCGGCACAAGAAATACTCCCTATTAATTCTATTTGTTTTCCCCTCAATTTAATCCTTTGTGAGAATATCTGTCGCATCATCACCCCCATATACAATTACTATTACTAAGTTAGTTCGGACGTATTCGTTTTTTTTTTAAACAAAATATTTCACTATTTGATTTATTTCAAAATTAATATTTGATGTCAACATTTTTTTTCGATAAGCTATAAATAGTTCAAATAATAGTAGTTGAAATTTTGGATTTTTGAAAACACGCTTAGACGACAACTTGAGGACATAAACAACAATAACATTTACTTACGAGTGTTTCTATACTCTTCTATCAAACTTGCTAAAATAGCCATTAACCGCAGACTCCACCCCTTCATTATTGATAAATCTTTTACCATTGAGCCATTTTTTCAAGTTCGGAAATAGAAAATAATCCGAGGGAGCTAAATCGGGCAAATAAGGTGCGTGATGAAGCAATTCGAACTTTAATTCATTAATTTTGACCATTGCAATAGTGGATGTGTGAACTGGAACATTGTCTTGATGAAACGACACTTTCTTTTTCGCCAAATGCACCGGTGATGGTTGTCCTTCTTGAAGGTAATCAATAAAAATAGTCCCATGCGCATCCCAAAAAACAGACGCCATTACCTTGCCTGCAAATAGAACCGTTTTCGTCCTCTTTGTACCCGATTCTCCCATTCCAGTCCACTACTTTGACTGTTCTTTTGTCCCAGGTGTGGTCGACCCATGTCTCATACGTGGTAATAAACCGACGCAAAAATTCGATTTTATTGCATCTTTAAATCTTCAGTCAAAATACGATATATGCCACTTTTTAAAATGCCTATCATTTCAGCCAGCTCACGCGCCTTCAGCGGAAGATCATTCAATACCATTGTGTGGATTTTCTTAACCATGTCTGGCGTGGACACCTCAGTTGGTCGACCAGTTGTTCGTTTTGGCAGCTCGTACGGCATCGTTTAAACTCTGCTACCCAATATTCTACAATTTTAAGCGAACGGGCAGACTTCCCCAGAGTAGAATCTATCTCGGCTTTAATATTGGTTGGTCTGAGAGCATTCAAATGGAAATATTAAATTACATAACAGTAACCAATTTTTTCTATGTTTACAAATTCACTGAGATCGTTTATCGTTTCAAATAAAAATACTAAACAACTTGGCGCCTTGAAACTTAAAACATATGTTTTATAAGATTAGCACTTTTCATCAAAATATTTTTTTCAAACTACTGGCATCATTTATACGTCAGTTTGGTTAGTTTTAGGACCGCCCTCGTTTATCAGTATGTATACATATATTACGCAATTTTTCAAAAATTGATGTTTTTAAAAATTAGTACAATTTGAGAATTACATTAATTTTTGGAATGTGGATTGAATGTAAATATGTATCAAAATATTGTGTTGTTCGGAAAGTTCGTCCGGTTTTTGAAATAAATTTATTTACAAATGTATATACAAGAAAATAATTATTGTAGTCTATTATATAATCTCTCCCTTTTTTTAAAACTTCTTCCCACCTCTTTGTGAGCTTTCTAATTCCTTTCCCAAAAACCCGCGTTCAATTCGATTTTTCACTTCATCGGAAATTCAAATTTATTTTTCGGCTGGCTTCAGCAGTCGTTTTTTTCCTTTTCGGAAATAATCCGGCATAATATGCCTAAAATGCTCTTTTTAGCTCATTTTTCCACTTTTTAAAACTTCTTTTGAAAACGCTATAACCACTCACGACTAAAACGAGAACACAAGTAAACAATAGTAAACAGTTTAGAGAAGAGATGGGAGGAAGTTTTGATCGTGTTTGAAGGAACTCTACGTCATGAGAAGTGATGTATGGTGAACTGACGAATTAACCGAACGAATTTTTCGAAAAACCCGACAATTATAATAATAATGAATTCCACTTTTTCAGAACTCCACTTAAGTCGTTTTTCTTTGTGCCCACAGATATAAACTGATAAAAGTCCGAAAATAAAAACTAGAAAAAGTTTCATATATCGAAAACGGAGAATCCAGCCTTGGAAATAACATCATTTTTGAGTTTTGAACGAAGCGGCTTACCTATTTTTTGTATAATTGAATAACGGCAGCAAGATCTTCAAGTTGCATGATGTCCTATATATGTATGTATGTATGTACAAGGGTGTAAAAAACTCCCTATTGAAATGCAACCTAAATACATTGTGTGAAGTAGCATCATGGGATGACGTTCGTGAAACGTACGGATTAGGCTGCAAGTCATGATCGGACCGTATGCTACCAAAAATAACATCGGACCATACTGACCCTGATTCGTTGCTCAAAATGCCTAATGTATTAAGCTTTCAGTCATTCGAAGGTATGTGCTATAAGATTCTATTGAGAAAGCATTGCTTACAAAGAAAATAACCAAATCAACACATACGCTACCGAAATATTCGTACGAAAATCAAAAAGAAAAGTCGAATACGTATTCAAAAAATATTTGCACATATGAAAAGTAAGTGTACTAATATATGTTGTAGCTCACAAATTCAAAGTACTACGATTTCGCATCAAGCTCTTATATTTGGTTCGCATGTTATCACGGTTATATTTTACACTTTGATATTGATTTAATTTACTACACTTCTGATGTTAACATTTAATGTTATATTCTAAATAGACTACTTTGTGATATACATACATTCTTATATTCCCTCACCCACTTCAAACTTCGATTATAATGACTTCTTCTCATTTGTCATTTGTTTGCGTTTTTAAGGATAATATTTTAAATGCCATAAGCCGGAAGTAAATCTGTGTGTATTGATGGTATCCCCATACAGTTTTCATAAAGTTTTACTACTTCAATTTACGATAAATCGTGTTTGGAAAGAGTAAATATGGTATGGAATAACTTTCCAACACGTTAAGATTGATTTACACATTTCTCCTCTTTATAAACTAAAGCTTTGTTACCATGGTTTGTTATATATACATTTTTTTATTATTTTTTTTTTTTTTTGAATTTGTGACTGCCAAGTTATAACAACGCTGATATTAATAAATATTATTATTGTTTCGTTTTTATTTATATTTTATTTTAAATTTATATTAAATATATGGTTAAACACTAAAGTAGGCATACATATATATTTGTGCTCTTGTAATATGTATTATAGGCCTTGAAAGCTTTATATTATAAAGTACAATAAAAAAAGGAGCATAAGAAAATAGACTGCAAACATTGGTGAGAATACGTATGCAGCTTAAGTTGGCGATGTTATTGAGACCTCGGAGACTTTTATTGCTCTAAAAAACTACACGGAAAAACGTTGTCTCCAAAATCCGTTCAATGATTTCTTTGCAGGGATAGTTGATCATATCGCCATTTTTGTAAAAGTATTTGACTGCAAATATCATCAAACAAATAATGGACGAGTCTACGTAAGCAAATTCAACAAAACACCCTGCTTTCTTCGAAGACGACGCACGTCTGCAGCACAGATTTGCTATACTGAAACATCTGCCGATCGTGCTCCTCAAGTGTAAAAGCATATGGCTCCTTTGCACAAAGCATGAGGCGAGGGAAGACGCAACTGCAAAAAAAATAAAAAAATTAAAGCCAAATCTTTAGACCTCTAAGGCGTAAACTTTCATTGAGCAATCAAGTTTGTAAATCAGCAGATTAAGGTAATACCGTAAACACATAACAATATCTTGCATTATTTTGACATACGAGATGTGTTCAAAAAATAAGGCGAATTTTAAAATTTCGCGAGCTACGTACATTCGACTTTCGATTATTATTTTTTTATGTTGGTACACTCGCTTCGAAGATATGTTGACGGTTTTATCCATAGCATGTCTAGTTTGTTTGTGAGAGGCATAAATAAGACATATAATAAGAGTGTTTTGCGTGTTCGGCGAAAAATAGATCAAAGAAGTTGCATCAAATTTTGTGTAAAAAATGGAATTAAGGGCTCAAAAACACTTAAAATGTTGACAGTGGCATACGATGAGAGTACTCTGAGTCAAAAAAATGTTTATAAGTGGTACAAGCTTTTCACAGAAGTTCGAGAAGATGTGAATGATGACGCTCGTTCTGGACGCTCCAGCACATCAACAACCAGCGAATCACAATTAGAGAAGTTGCTGAGAATGTCGGCATATCGGTTGGCTCATGCCATGCAATCTTTTCGGAAATTTTGGGCATGAAGCGTGTGGCAGCGAAGTTCGTTCCAAAATTGCGGAATTTTGACCAAAAACTACGTGGCATGAGCATCGCTCAGGAATTGCTGAATGATCTCAACGATGATTCAGATTTGCTTAAAAGGGTCATAACTGGAGGCGAATCATGGGTATATGGTTATGACATCAAAACTAAAGCGCAATCGTCACAATGGAAGAGTCCAGAAGAGCTAAGACCAAAAAAAAAACCACGCCAAGTTCGATCAAATGTCATGGTTTTGCTCACTGTTTTCTTCGATTACTATGGCGTAGTGCATCAGGAATTCTTTCCACAAGGTCGTATGGTAAATAAGGAGTATTACCTTGAAGCTATGCGCCGTTTGCGTGAAGCAATACGGAAAAAACGCCCGAAATTGTGGGAAAAAATTCATGGCTTTTGCATCATGACGATTCACCTGCCCACTCATCTTTGCTTGTGAGAGATTATTTGGCCAAAAATAACACCGTTATCGTGCCCCAGCCACCGTATTCACCAGATTTGGCCCCCTGCAACTTTTTTCTGTTCCCGAAATTGAAGAGACCCATGAAAGGACGGCGTTTTGCAACGATTGAGGAGATAAAACCCGGATCGCTGAGAGAGCTCAAGGAGATACCAAAAGTGCATATTAGAACTGCTTCGAGGATTGGAAAAAACGCTGGCACAAGTGTATTATATCTGAGGGGAACAACTTTGAAGAAGATAAAACAGAAATTGATGAATAAATTTTTTTGAGAAAAATGAAAATTCGTCTTTCTTTTGAACACACCTCGTAGACCATCGTAAATAACTATAATTTAATCTGCTTCAGGTCATTGGTTTGTTGACTGGTATGCAAGGAGGTTTCACAAAATATTTATGCTTCCTTTGTCTATGGGATAGTCGCGCTACATGTCATCGTTATGTTAGAACAGAGTGGCCAAAAAGAACTGAGTAATCACCAGGAAAACAAAACATTTCGAATAAACCATTAATTGATCCAAATGATGTTTTTTTTCGCCGCTGCACATAAAATTCGGCCTTTTTAAGAACTTTGTCAAGGCTCTGGACAAAGATGGTGCAGCAATTAAATATGTGGGAGTGTAAAAAAAACACACACTCACACACCGCGAGCAGTCTCTCTTGAACCCTTTAACAAGACGGTCGTGAACTCGAGTTACAAAACCCACTACACCAACAACAACAACTACTAAGACGCTACCACCTCCAAAACCACAGAGAATGAACTAATCACCCATCATGCCATCAACAACAACAAAATAAACACCCAAAACAACATAGTGTCAACCGACCACCCACCATCCCATCAATAATCAAACCAACGGAAAGTAAATTGCTAGATAATCAATAATATTAGTACTTTAGTTCGTAACTCATATATCTGTAACATATTTGTAGATCGTAAGCATATTTTAATTGTCCCCTTTTATTACACTAAGGAAATACCAATTGCAACCAGATTCACTTGAACTGATTGCAACATCAATAGTCAAATATTGCTTACATTAAATCCCAAGAAAACCCAATTAAATCACGTTCTTTGTTAAACTAAAACTTTCTTCTACATCAAAACCAAAAATAAAAGTCAGTTGTATTCATACCACCAAACTAAACACTTGTGTTTTATTTTTAATCGTGTTACTAATAAAAATCCTAACTGGCGCAGTCGGCAGCTCAGTAGACGGGGAAAGTGTTGCTATAATTCTTACAAACATACCTATATGTGAAATAATTCTCTCCTCTAAAAAAAAAAAAAAAAAAATCCTTCCACCGCAAACTGTGAATAAAAACATAATAATATATAAGAAGGAACAAAGTGAAGAACAAACTAAGTGACTAAAATCAAACATCAAATAGCAACAACCGTGGGTTTTGACCCTTTATCTACTGAAACCATCTCTCCCAACAACATCAACATCAACAAGGATCAACAACATCAACATCAACAAGGATCAACAACATCAGCACCAACAAGGATCAACAGCACCAACATGAGAATCTTCCTCCTAATGATCGGGTACATGTAAGTGGCTTTGTGATGTTTAGTAAATAAATGTATGTAATTACATAAATATAGATAAAATGAAAACGATAGAATAAAATTTAACATTGCGAAAGTAAATTACGATAAAACCATTTCATGTTGAAATCTTTGGAGAATTTATAAGGTGATTACGGTGCACGGTTTCTTGTTGTCTTTCTTTTCCCCAGTATCGAGAGCATATCGGTACGACACAAACACTCCCAATCGTACATCGAGGGCATATCGGTCCAACGAAAGAGAGAAATCATAGCGTTTTGAT
Organism: Philornis downsi; assembly: GCA_019455685.1. Taxonomy (NCBI): domain Eukaryota; kingdom Metazoa; phylum Arthropoda; class Insecta; order Diptera; family Muscidae; genus Philornis; species Philornis downsi. The sequence continues at coordinate 97,912 of JAHXMU010025726.1, read as the reverse complement.
TCACCTGGCTTAAACTTGTACGGTGGAACCAAGGCATATCGAGGGAATATCGGTACCAGCCTTGTTCAATTTATACGGTAGAACCAGGGGGTAGGTCCATCCTTGCGTAAGATATTGACTGTATATCATTAGTCTTGCGACAGGAGCACAGAGGGAATATCGGTGTAGAGGCTTACACCGTTCAACCAATACCGTGCCAGTTTATTAACCGAATAGGTTCCTTGGTGATTTTCAAAGCGTTATTGGGGACAAGACAGATACAAGCAACCTATGCCCAATAACAAGGAGTCGAAACAGAAACTCCGTTTCTTCCCTTACAACCTCAGAAAATTTACTAGTTTACAATCTATTCCTGAAAGCGATCCCCAGGTACCCATTGATTCACACAATAGCCTTAGCCAAGACAGCTTGGATACTTCTGAACACGGTTCCGACTTAACACACGATACAATGAATACATCAGGACAACTCACACACACAACCGATCAAGTCGATATTTTCAATTCATTGAGAATACCCGACGCAATCAAAGACCTACCAAAATTTGACGGCAACACTAGACAATATTTATGAATTCCTCAACAACGTTGAAGAAATTCTTTTATACATACGCGGCACGGACAACACCCCTTATGGCAAAATTCTCTTCAGGGCCATACGAAACAAAATTGGAGGGGAAGCTAACGAAATCCTGAATATGTATGGCACCCCACTTATCTGAGACGACATCAAACACAACCTCATCCTCCATTATTCTGATAAAAGGACGGAAATGTCCTTAATAAGGGATTTACATAACGTTAAACAATCGAACAAAAGTATTGAATCCTTTTATAGGGAAATCATAGAGTTACAGTCTTCCCTCTGCAACAACGTATTGATTCATGAAAAAAATACAACCGTTATAACCACCAAGAAAACACTCTACACAGAGATGAGTCTAAATTCTTTTCTTAGTGGACTTAACGAACCACTAGGATCGAGAATTAGGGCAATGCAACCAGACTCGATAGCCACAGCACTATCCCACTGTGTTAAGGAGCAGAATATATCATATCAAAGGGGACCACAAATGACTAGGGTAATAAACCAGCCCCAATACAAACCATATGATACACGTTTTTACCCGAACCGGAGTACAAACACCAACCAAAGTTTTAATAGGCAACAAAGCAGAGATCCAACTCCAAGAAGTAACCATCCACAAGCGTATCAACCTTACCAAAACCCATTCACTAGAAACCGAAATCTACCAAACAGCTCGAACAATAGATTACCACAAATAAAGGCTAGCCCGAGCCAACAAACAAGATTTACAAATAACTCAAATTTTCACGTCAACGAAAAAGGGAACCCTGACAACTACCGACAATTAGACAGTTACGTCGATAACGACCCAAATAATTTTGAAGGCGCACCCAATTTCGGTCAGCTAGAATATCATGATGATAACGACGATGTAAAATTCCCGGGATCAATCGACCAAAATAACGGCTACCAACATGCGAATGAAAACTACGGAAACGAGATAACCAACATTGACGACACCCAAAATTTTTTCAAGTCAGCCTCGAACAACCAACCGGATACATAAACTCAATTAAACATCCCCCATCCCTTCCTTACATAACCATCTTTCTACCTTCCGGAAAACCGCTTAATTTCCTCTTGGACACCGGAGCATCTACATCGTTTATAAACCCCGAATACGTCCTACCAAGGGAACAACTTCAGTGCAAACCAGTCACTATCACTACGGTCTTTAAAAGCTATCAAATAGACAAACAAATAGTTCTACCAATCTTTTCAGAATTTAATCAAACGGGATCTTTCAAATTTCTAGTCTTCAAATTCCATAGATTCTTCGATGGCCTCTTGGGTCTAGATGCACTAATGTCGCTCAATGCTAAAATTGACCTCGCGAACAGAACTTTAATTACACAAAATTCGGTAAATAATATCAACCTTAGAGCCAACCAATCTACTGGAATCTTACAAGCACCGACAAATTCCAAAACTTTGGTAAAACTACCTGTTAATAAGGAAAACGGCATTGTGCACATAAATCACATTGAACTAAACCCTACGCTCTTCATTAATCCAGGGTTATACAATGTTGAAAATGGCTACAGCTCTATCGAAATAGTTAATTTCTCTCAAGAAGACCAAACATTTTTATTAGAAGCTCCTATATCCGCGGAAATATACAATGAAACAAATTTCGTCGAATTAAACAACTTTGACATAGTACATGTCAACAACATGGAGGACGCCAATGACCAAATCCCTTCACAGAACCTAAACGACCTCTTGAGGACAAGTCATCTTAATAGCGAGGAACACAAAAGTCTCTTGAAACTCTGTAAACAATTTAAGGACATCATATACCGAGAGGGTGAACCACTTTCCTTTACGAGCAAAATTAAGCACAGAATAACTACCACTGATGACATCCCCATATACACAAAGTCATATAGGTATCCATATGTGCATAAACAAGAAATCCAAACGCAAATAAGTAAAATGTTAGAACAGGGCATTATTCGGCACAGCTATTCACCTTGGAGCTCGCCAATTTGGATAGTTCCCAAGAAAACAGATATCCATGGAAACAAAAAGTGGAGGCTAGTAATCGATTATAGGAAGGTCAATGACAAGACCATTTCTGATAGATACCCGATCCCTAATATTACCGAGATACTAGACAAACTCGGTAAATGCATGTATTTCACCACCTTGGACCTGGCCAGCGGATTCCACCAAATCGAAATGGATCCAAAGCACTCCCAAAAAACAGCTTTTACTGTAGAGAATGGCCATTACGAATTTACGAGAATGCCTTTTGGATTGAAAAATGCCCCGAGCACTTTCCAGAGAGTAATGGACAACATCTTAAAGAACCTTGTAGGGAAAATATGTCTCGTCTACCTTGACGATATTATAATATACTCTACCTCCCTACAGGAACATTTAGAGAGCATAAAAGAGGTATTTGGAAGACTGAGGGACGCAAATTTCAAAATCCAAATGGATAAATGTGAGTTTCTCAGGAAAGAAATATCCTTCCTCGGCCATGTAATAACCTCGGAGGGAATAAAACCGAACCCAGCGAAAATCGAAGCAGTAAAGAATTTTCCTTTACCAAAAACCCGTACGCAAATCAAAGGTTTCCTAGGACTTATCGGCTATTATCGAAAGTTCATAAAGGATTTAGCCACCCTTACAAAACCTCTTACACAATGCTTGAAGAAGGGCGAAACAATTAAACTGGACAAAAAATATATCGAGACATTTGAGACCTGCAAAAACTTGCTAATGAACGACCCCATTCTCCAACACCCCGACTTTACAAAACCCTTCATCCTAACAACAGATGCTAGCAACATAGCATTGGGAGCAGTTCTATCCCAAGGCCACATAGGTAGCGATAAACCGATTTGCTTCGCGAGCCGTACCCTTTCACAAACTGAATGTAATTACTCTACAATAGAGAAGGAATTACTTGCCATAGTCTGGGCTATAAAGTATTTCCGCCCATACCTCTTCGGAAGGAAATTCAGAATTTACACAGACCACAGACCCCTCACTTGGGTCATGAACTTAAAGGAACCCAACTCCAAACTTGTCAGGTGGAGACTAAAATTAGAAGAATACGATTACGAAGTAGTCTACAAAAAAGGGAAACAAAACACAAACGCGGATGCTCTCAGCCGCGTCAAAATAAACGAATCGTCCAAAGAGAATAATCAAGAGTTATTCAACAATACAAGCACCATTCATAGTGCGGGCGAAAACCAGGACGATGGTATCCCTATATCGGAGAAACCTTTAAACGAGTTTAATCTACAGATAATCCTCGAAACCAAAGAAACAGGAGCCCCAATGACCGTAGAGAACATTTTCAAAAATAGGCAAAGAAGAACTATACAGGAATCGCACTTTAACGAAGGAACAATGTTGGATATATTTAAAAAATATTTTCCCCCAAACAAACAAACAGCCATTTACGCCAATGATGAAAATTTTTCGGTAGTGCAATCCACTTATTCCAAATACTTTTCCCAAGCGAAGACGTTTCGCCTAATAAGGTGCACTGAAATCCTCGAAGACCTGAGAACGGATGTCGAGCAGGAGGAAACAATACGCAACTATCATTTAAACTCTAACCATAGAGGCATAAATGAAACACTTTTACACCTAAAAAGAAAATATTATTTCTTGAACATG
>JAHXMU010025726.1:59592-73685 GCA_019455685.1 Philornis downsi | reverse complement strand
CCCTTTTGTATTTAGGGTGCGATATGTTAATGTGAAATCAAAGTTTAAGATATGTGCGATTGATTTGTGGATAGAAAAATGGAAGGAATATCTAGTGTTGCTAAGGAAAATAGAATGAGTTGGATATAAACTCTGCCGAGCACCACTATTCAGTTGTCGAATTTGTTTGTTTGCGTTATTTTGCCCTCATTTCCGATAATTTTATAGAACATAGAACCCTGAAAGAAATGGTGTCTCGTTGAATCAAAAATTATAAAGTCAGTCAAATTTATCAAATATCGAACGCAAAAAAAGCATGTCGAGAATGCGGCACTTTATATCGGTTTCTGATTTACGTATGGAATGACGGAAATCCATTTTTCTGCCAATTTGATGTTTAATTCGTTCCTCAGTGCCTGGAATTTGTAATTGTAATTTCCTTTTCTACCGCAATTCATTGGTTTTTAAGTAAAATTACGCACTTGCAACTCAGCTAATTGATATTAATAATTGGTAATATTCTTAGATGAAGCGAAGCAAACTGTGTTCCGAACGTCTATTTCCATTCTTAATGTGTCCTTGAATTTCTTTTAGTATTGTGTCCAAAATGTAATGTGCAATATCTTTTGATTTGAAAACTCCAAATTTGAGTATTAGTGCAGAAACTTGTTCCTTCCAACGGAGTTGTGGTAACCCTCTTCTGTAGCGCCCCATCGAGTTCATCGTCGAAAACTTATGCTGAAGTATGTTCTTCACACGCACAGTAGGTATCAGATAATGTATTCACTTTATTTCAATGAGCTTGGCCATGCGCCGCCAATAGTATTCGTTATTTATGATGTCTCTGCACGGAGTATTTTTTCCCAAGCCTCGCAAAACTTAAGGCGTAAGCAGAAGATATATTGTAGCTTCACACAGATTTTTTGCAAATATCCTAAAAACGTCATATGTAAAATAATTTAATTTCATATTTCATAAGACAAAAAAGATTGCCGCTGCGTGTGAATAACCGATTATTTTTTAAATATTTTTGTTTGCTAATTACATTTTGGCGAAAACTTATCAAAAACTCGAATATTGTAAATTTTGTATTCATTTTGTTGCTGCCATTTCACTAGGAAGCTAAATAATCAAATATAACTAATATTGAGTGCATTACACTGCACAGAGCACAAATTAATTGGAAGGTAGTTGCAATTATTTCGAAATGTAATTAACATTAAGATTGATTTGCGTGCTATCTGCCTTTGTCTTCCCCCCGTGGTTTCATTAGGAAATCTGCGTTATGAAGCAATATTATGATACATTAAATCTTATAGCATTGAAATATTTTAAAATATTCCAACAATTAACATTTTTTAAATACTAAGGACAATTTCAAAATGGGTAGGTAAATATCATTTACATTCAATATAAATAGTGTGTTCAAAAAATAAGGTGAGTTTTCAAATTTCGCGGGCTACGTTCATTCGACTTTCGATTATTAGGTTTTTTATGTTGGTGCACTCGTCTCGAAGATATGTTGGCGGTTTTATCCATATAGCATGTTTAGTTTGTTTGTGAGAGGCATAAATAAGACAAGTGTTTTGCGTGTTCGGCGATTTCCTGCTATCGGGAGGAAAATGGATCAAAGAAGCTGCATCAAATTTTGTGTAAAAAATGGAATTAAGTGATCAAAAACACTTGAAATGTTGACAGTGGCATACGGTGAGAGTACTCTGAGTCAAAAAAATGTTTACAAGTGGTACAAGCTTTTCACAGAAGTTCGAGAAGATGTGAATGATGACGCTCGTTCTGGACGCTCCAGCACATCAACAACCAGCGAATCACAATTAGAGAAGTTGCTGAGAATGTCGGCATATCGGTTGGCTCATGCCATGCAATCTTTTCGGAAATTTTGGGCATGAAGCGTGTGGCAGCAAAGTTCGTTCCAAAATTGCGGAATTTTGACCAAAAACTACGTGGCATGAGCATCGCTCATGAATTTTTGAATGATCTCAACGATGATTCAGATTTGCCTAAAAGAGCCATAACTGGTGACGAATCATGGTTATATGGTTATAACGTCGAAACCGAAGCCCAATAGTCCCAATGGAAGAGCCCAGGAGAGCCAAGGCCAAAAAAAGCACGCCAAGTTCGATCAAATGTCATGGTTTTCTTCGATTACCATGGCATAGTGCATCAGGAGTTCTTACCACAAGGCCGTACGGTAAATAAGGAGTATTACTTTGAAGTCATGCGCCGTTTGCGTGAAGCAATACGGAAAAAACGCCCGAAATTGTGGGGAAAAATTCATGGCTTTTGATGAAAGGTTATTTGGCCAAAAACAACATCGTTATCATGCCTACCACCGTATTCACCAGATTTGGCCCCCTGCAACTTTTTTCTGTTCCCAAGATTGGAGAGACTTAAAAAAAACGACGTTTTGCGACGATTGAGGAAATAAAAAATCCGAATCGTCGAACACGCAAAACACTTGTCTTATTTATGCCTCTCGCAAACAAAATAAACATGCTATATAGACAAAACCGTCAACATATCTTCGAAACAGGTGTACTAACATAAAAAATAATAATCAAAAGTTGAATGTCCGTAGCCCGCGAAATTTGAAAATTCACTTTATTTTTTCAACACACCTCGTATGAAAATTGCTTTATAATCATAGATTTTTCAACATTCCTCTCTACAATGTGACGACCTGACGTATGCGTGAAAAAGGTAAGACAATCGGAATGTTTTTCATTAATATTAACTAAATGGCTATTACCATAACTATGTTTTATTTTGTATATGTATGATATTTGATTCTGCAGAAAATGTTCTGTTCGCAATAAGTGCGTTCTTCAATCCCATTCATAAATATTATTTTAAAATCGCCCCTGTTTTCGAGAATATTTTAGTCATTCTTACGTAGCGAAAGACTGACCAGGGCGTAAAGGAGAATTTTTAATTACTTAATCCAAAACGTTTTAAAGTAATTTTTCATATTTAGGACATCTGTGATCCGCTGCTACTTGGAGCAATGTGTGTAAGTGGATACACAAATGTTTTTATTAGACATGAAAGGTACATAACAAATTTTACTTTATTCAATTTAATTTTATTTGCTAATGATAGCTCAACACTTCGTTCTGTGCCTAAGTCTCATAGTATACTGAAGTCAATGGTATGTGCGATCATACAGTCATATGCACATAAGCGGTAAGATTAATAAATATTCTTTAAATGTATGCTTTAACTGTGAAATGACGTTAGTCAGTATCTTGTTTTTATGCTAGCTTATAATTTAGGAGATACGCCGAAGCGTGGTGAAACAGTATAAGAGGTAATGCATATTATGAATTTGTACCTAGTCCTGCCATATGTTCTGTTACAAATATAAAACGTGATAAAAAAAACAATATTCATATTGTATTCAAAATTATTTCATTTATTAGAAGACAATATTGGTTATTAAAAAAAATTGTATTCACTCGAAATGGCCGCCTTTTGCTTTAACACAAGCTTTCAAACGGTGTGGTCATTGGGCTACAGCCGCACGTACGTTTTCCATGGAGATCGAGGACGCTGCTCTGGTTAATGCTGTTTTAAGGGTTCCCAAATTTCTGTGGGGAGTCTTGCAAGCCATATTCTCCAATTCTGACCACAAAGCATAATCCAGTGGATTGCGATCTGGACTCTTTGATGGCCAATCTTCTGCTGCTATAAAGCAATAGCAAAAGGAATATTGACTCTGAGCCACTCCTGCGTGGCTTTGTGCGCAGGAGCAGAGTCCTGTTGGAAGATCCATCTACGTCCATTGGAAAGGGTATTGGTCAAACCCTTCACAACACCCTCTAACACATCTTTTTGGTAAACCTTTGCACCAGTTTTTACGCCCTTTTCACAGAAATGGAGGGATGTGACACCAAGGTGGTAGACCCCCCACCAAACCATTACGGAAGAGGGATGATGGCCACGTTGAACCCTTGGAATAACTTTTTTCGCTTCCTTAGATGAAGTGGCATAAATCTTGTCATTTTGTTTGTTGAAAACTTCTTCCACGGTAAAAATTTTCTCATCCGTAAACAGAATGTTTTCATGGCCATTGCCCGCGTGCCACTGCAAAAGTCGCTTGCATCTTTCCAGCCTAATTTTTTTTAGCTGAGGAGTTAGAAGATGCCCCGTGGACCGACGATAGGCTTTCATATGCAGATCATCCCGAATCTGCCTAGACATGGATCTGGTTGATATATCCAATTCCTTGGACATGATTTTCTGCTTTCTAAGGGGATTTCTCCGAATTCTTTCACGCACTGCCTTTACTACCGCAAGAAGTTTTGAACGATAAGCACTGGAAATTGTGTAACAGAACATATGGCAGGACTATGTATGCCCTGAAACAGACCGCAAATACGTTTGTCTATTCCAAATCCAGAAAAACTGTATAAATAACCTGTTAACGTAACTTGAAGATCATAATGTCGGTGTACACGCAATTAATCTTTTTAAAACGTATTTGTTAATTCTTGTTATGTTACAGCCGTGATATTTGTAAATGCATTTCACTCAAAATTAATTTTTACGAATTTCGTCTTTGCTTCAGCTTGCTTTTCATATCTGTAAGTCACACCTAAAAATTATTACATGGCTTCTGATTTCTCTTTTTTCACTATCTTTTGCATTTTATTTTCAGGTTTTGCTTTTTCTTTCCAGGTCTTGCCTATATTTTTCAGGAATTCCTTTGTTTCTCACCTTTTAACATCGTTCTTCTTTCAAATTTGCAAATTTTGTGTCAATTATTCCTAGTTTCTAATGAAAAAATATCGCCAATACACCACCTTTGCGTTACAAAATTTTAATTTTTTGTTTCGATAAATTAATCTCTACACAAAATTATAAACAAATACATTTAAAGGCGTTAATATTTTTGAATATTTGAATATTTTTTGAACGTTATTATTCTCGGTGTAAAATACTTTTCTTAGGCTGCGCTGTTTAAATTATTTAAAACTAAGATGCTACTACTCGTATTTTTGTTTCATTTTTTGAATTTCAGCAGAAGTCATTGTTTGAATCCCTGTCAATGGCAGAAATAAATAAATTTATATTAAATCCTTTTACAGCTCTCTTGTTGATTATACTTTGCGATTGTGAAATACTAATTTTGCCTCCTAACCTCAAGAATTTCTCAGTTAGTCTCGTTTTTGAACAAAATTGAATCAAATTTTATTAAGGTTTTCATAACCGCTAACATTTATTTTCATTTATGTTAATGGTGCTTTTGTTAGTTTTTAATGGAATCTCAATCTTTCATTTACACAAAACACGTCTTTATTATTTCGAATTCATGAGCGGGGTCCAGGAAGAATTTGACGGTACATTTTTGTAACGTTAGCAATAAATTCGTACCTGAAAAATGTCCATTTCAAAATTTGTATGACAAGATCTTGCTAAAGTACGAGTATGTGTCGTGGAAACTAATTTTTATTTAAACTCTTCATGCTTGATAAAGGGCTTGAAGCATTAAAAAAAAACCCTGAGCATCGAGATTTTCCTCATGTGTTCCAACTCCGAACATTCTACGATGGCCAAGTCATGCTAATCTTTGACATCGGTGGTCTTCCTCAGCCTCATTCTATAGAATATCAACGGGTTTACTTGAGTAGAAAGTAGGGTCTGCCAGATCAAGTGCAGCAGCATACTGTTGACTCTTCTCAACAGTATGTGGCAGTAAGTTGGAAGGAAGGTTCTTCAAAACAGGTGCCCAAACTTCTAACTTAAAACTAGGATTCACGGGTAAACACAAGTTTTGGTACTGGTTTCAGATACGACTTGACTTGAACTAGTAACATGAACTAGATTTCTTCTTGTAGGAAGTTTTAAACGATTTTTGAGATTTTCAGAAACAAAAGTGGATTGTGATCCAGGATCAATAATTGCCCGAGCATCGTATCTTTGTTGTGTGAGGTCAAACAGTATTGACAATGTCCTTCTGAAGAGTCAAGACTATGGTATTATGAATAGATAATAAAATTATACAGTCAAGTAAGAGTCTGTACAATTTCCCCATTTGGGGTAATTGCCGATAATCAAGGCAAACCCAAAAGACGGACAGTAGTAGATTTTCAGCTGCTAAATGCTGAGACAATCTCTGACCGCTATCCAATTCCTGGTGTTGGAATGACAATCGAGAACTTAGGCAAAGCGAAGGTATTCACCACACTAGACTTAGAATCAGGATTTCACTAAATTCTTATAAAACAATCAGACAGGGGAGAAACAACATTCAGTATAAATTTCGCAAAGTATGAATTTTTAAGGATGCCGTTTGGGCTTAAGAACGCTCCTGCCATTTTTCACTAATGTGTAGGTGATATTCTCCGTCCTTTTATAGGGAAATTTGCATATGTTGGAGACTACCCAATTCTCAAATCTGTCAGGAATTTCATTCGTCATTTTATTGGTTTAGAAGAAAAAAAAACTGGCAAAGGATTGATTTCCAAAATCCGAGCTCTTTGAGACTTACTCAAAAAAAAAAAAAAAATTTTTTTTGTTGTCAAAGCACAGGACGCACAGGAAAAATGTCAAAACTAGGTGTTGGTTATTATTCGCAAAAAAAAAACGTTTTTTTTTCAATATTCAGCCGATCAGAATTTTATTAGGTGGATGAGAGCAATTTATGTGAAGTCAATTAAATTTCGAAGATGTTTACCACATTGAAAACTTTCTCAAATATTAGAATCGGCTAAGATTTTTGTTCTTACTGAGTATCGAACTTTTATTGATTTTGTCGAATACAAATTCCAAGAAAAAAGTTCATAAGTGTTTTTCTCTGTGGAGAAGTGTTTGTGCATCGACTCTAGAAAAATAATTATAAATAAGTTTAAATATACTCGAAGCCCAAAAATATTCAGTCAGAAGACGCTAAATCGAAATTCCCCAGTGCAATGATAATAACATACAACTTATAATATCACAGTCACAACAAATTTGAAAAAAAAAAATATACAGGCCTGTCACAGAATTTTGTGGTATGGTTTCGAATTCGCATTTTCCAAATCGATCGATATGGTTTAAACTTCTTCAGAAATCTATCCATTTTGTTAATTCCCAAATTGAAGATATCCCGTTTTTTGATATGGCAACGCAAAGAATAAAGAACGCAAAGAAAAAAGCAAAGACCATATGTTTTAAAATAAACAAAATTGTTAAAATTATTACAAGTGACAAGACGATAATGATGAAGTTCTGACACCCGCGCCACAGTATCCTCGACATCGTTTAGGACGTAATTGTTGTATTGGCCGCCACCAGTTTTTCTGTCCTCTTTTTTGTTGTGGCACAGCTTTCTTTTTACAAACACCTTCCATTCCGCCCAGGTTTTTTTCCACCCATTGATTTCCTTGGTTTAATTTTGCTGTTAGTTCAGCCCACAACGCTTCAGCTGCCACCCTATCTCCTTTTACATACCCCTTAGCTATGTCCTGGTGGGCATCCATAAACTCGGCCAATATACGCTCTTGTGCGGGTCTCCTATGTTTTCTCCTAAAATGACGCGAATTGTTACTAAATAAAATAATTTAAGAAAATTTTTCCATACATGTTTTCATAAATTATTTTGTTTGTTGTTCCTTTCGTTTTGTTTCGTCAAAACTTGCCAGTATGCAATGTTATTGCAAATTAGTTACTTTTACTTTGAAGAAATATGTGGTATACACGAAAAAAAGGTGGCAATACTGCATTAAAAAGTAGTCAAAAAAAAAGTTGCTTGCTGTGCTACCCCCGAAAAATACGTAATAATTGTTTAAATTAATCATTAATATGTTTATTTTCACCGCAATCTATTAAAAAACAGTATCTTTTATTGGTATAAACCAATTGCAAAGAAATATTTTTAGTTTAAAATAGGAAAAAAACCAAAACCATTTACATAATTGAAAGCGGTTTCAAAACGAAAAAATTACAAATTACGAAATGGAAACCATTTCGATCGAAATGGTTTTCTGTGACAGGCCTGATAGTTTACATTTCGCATATCTTAAGGTGAAAAGTGTCTATATGAATGTCTCACACTCAGAGAGACGTCTCAGTCTTAACGGCAGAAATGCCTATCTCTCAATAAATGCCAATGAGTGTCAGAAAAGTGCATCCCAAAACAAAAAAGATAACAATGCCTTCCTAACCACGAAAACTAGGGTCATTATGAATTCCCCCTCAGCTCACATCTCTCCAAACAATGATGATAGTTTGGCAAGTGGACAAAATATGTTGCCTATGTTTTCTATGTTTTCCCATGCTCCACAAACAATCAGTTTGCCCCAAGTTAAGAATTCGCCTAAAAGTATACCCGATAATTCTCCTTCCATTCGTGCAAACGGTGATATAGTGGCAACTCTATCGAATGCTACTCAACCGGCAATATCGGCTGGAAGGGTGCTATACCGAAACAAAAGCCTCAAAATGTAACGGTTCAAACTGGGATAGGCGTTTACTTTCCCATCCTGAAAAGAAAATTGAGCTCAAAGTCTAGCCAAAAACTTCCAAACTCAGAGTATGCCAGAAACATCCCTCCCTCACAGGTTGACCCAAGAGGTCAAAATTACTACGGAATTTTGGCCACAGAAAACGAAAATTTGCAATCACAACCTAAGAAAGCACGAGAATTTCCCCCAATATTCCTAAGGGAAGCCATCTCTAACAATCTGGTAAGCAGATTATCTCATTTAGTTGGTAAAGACGGTTTCCATGTAGTGTCCCTGCGCAAGGGGAAGGTGCTGGAGACAAAAGTTCAAACATATACTGAAGAAAAATATCGTGAAGTTTCCAAATTTTTTGACCAGGAACGTAAGAATTACTATACTTACCAATTCAAAAGCTCTAAGGGAGTAATAGTTGTAATCAAGGGCATTGAAAGCAACGTTCCCACACAGGAAATAATGGAGCCTATTGAAAATGAGGGTTACGAAGTGAAATCCATTCACAATATACTCAACAAATTCAAGGCTCCTCAGCCCATGTTTAATGTGGAAATATCGTTTGACTATGCCCACATGAGAGGAAAAAATTAACCCCACCCAATTTACAATCTCAGATATCTGCTTTATCGCAAAGTATCAGTTGAGGAACCGCTAGCGAGCAAAGACCCTCCTCAATGCTTAAACTGTCAGGAGTTTGGGCATACTAAAGCTTACTGCAAATTACCAACAGTATGTGTGTTATGCGGAAGTATTCATAAAACTTCAGAATGCAAGTTACCAAAAACAGATCCCAGTCTGAAGAAATGTGGAAACTGTGGAGGAAACCATACAGATAATTATAGAGGTTGCCCCGTGTACATATAACTAAGAAGGAAGCTCTCTCATAGAAGGCAGGAAACTTCTCAGTTTCAAGTGCCAGAGTTTGAGTGTATCCCAAATCCAGTTTCATCAGTCTCAAATATCAATTCAGCAACGACGACTCAAATGACATATGCACAATCTCTGAGAAATCAGGCTTCTCAAGCTCCTCCGCAGAAAAACAATATTGAAACTTCAATCGAATCCCTCATAAGAACTATGAATAATTTCATGACAAATATGCGGGGGATTATGCAAGAAATGTTACGAAACCAGAATACGCTCATCCAAGTTTTATTAACCAGAAAATGAACTCTATAAGGATTTGTTACTGGAATGCCAACGGACTCACCCAACATAAGAATGAAGTAGAGTATTTCGTGAGATCCCGAGATATTGACATTCTCTTGGTCTCTGAAACTCATTTCTCGTTAAAAATTGTTTTCAAATAAATGGATACTCAACCTACGATACAAAACATCCCAGTGGCAGAGCTTGTGGAGGAACAGCTGTAATAATTAATGATCAGATAAAGCACTTCCCTCTACGCGAATATAAAACTGATCACATACAAGCCGCTTCATTTGCAGTATCTGGATTAAACATAATAGTTTCTTCCATATACTGCCCTCCCAAATATGTTATAAGCGAAGACCATTTTTCACACTTTTTCTATACTCTTGATGACAAGTTTATAGCAGCCGGAGACTACAATGCTAAACATACCTTCTGGGGGTCCAGACTCGTCAACCCCAGGGGCAGGCAATTGCTGAATGCTATATCGAGTTCATGCCTAAAAGTTTTGTCTGGAGGTGAACCAACATACTGACCCACGGATCTCAATAAAACCCCCGATCTTATAGATTTTGCAGTTATGAAAAGCATAACAAGAGAACACATCGTCGTTACTCCTTCCCTCGACCTCTCATCAGACCACTCCCCCACAATTCTCACAGTTTTCAACATTCCCTTCAACCCGGAAATCTCTTACCATTTCCCAAACAGGCATACAAATTGAGATACAAGATGTACATAAGCTCTCATTTGTGGCAAAACTTTTCTCTCAAAACACCAGATGAAATTCAGTCTGCCATCAACGTCCTCACTACCACAATGACAACTGCCGCAAACTTAGCAACACCGCACAAGGTCTATGCTAAAACAAAAAATGACTCCTCATGTCATATTGAATCCCTAATCAAAGAAAAAAGGAAAGCGAGAAGACGATGGCAAAAGCACAGATCTCCCTACCTCAAAGCTTGTCTCGACCAGTGCAAGTCAAAACTAAGGTCAACTCTGTTCTCCCGCTGAAAATGAATAAATCTCCTGGACACGATAAAATAACAGCGAAAATGATTGCAGAACTCCCCCACAATATCCTCAAATTAGTTTTATTTATATTTATTGCTATACTTCGAATTGGATACTTTCCTCGATCATGGAAGCTGTCTGAAATAATAATGATCCCAAAACCTGGAAAGGAACTGTCACAAATTACATCCTATCGAACCATAAGTTTACTTTCTATTTTATCTAAACTGTTTGAAAAGATCTTTCTCCAAATTTTGTACCCCCATATTGCTATCTAAAGAATAGATCTTGTGTAGCAAAATCGAAGAGTTCCGCAGGGCAGTATACTAGGACCTATACTATATACCATCTACACCTCTGACATGCCTGTTCATTCCCTAATTCAAACCTCAACTTTCGCTGACGACACTGCATTCATGAGTATTAGCTCTTGGCTTCTAGACAACTGCAGTCTCATACACATACATACATTAGAATCTTGGCTCGAAAAGTGGAAGATAAAAGAAAATGCCACTAAGAGTGTACAGGTTGCATTCTCTCTTAGACAGAACAATTGCCCATCCCTCACTATTCACGGTAGTACCATACCCGTTCATAACCATGTCAAATATTTGGGTATTCACCTTGATCGACGTCTCACTTTGAAAAATCACATTGACTCAAAAATCATACAATTGAAATTAAAAATGGCTCAACTCCACTGGCTTATTGGCTCCCAGTCTACTCTCAGTTTGGAAAATAAAATCACCATTTACAAAACCATATTGAAGCCAATATGGACATACGACATCCAGTTTTGGGGAACGGCAGACGATCAAGAATACTGCGCAAAATTTGTGGTGCCCCATGGTATATTAGGAATGATTTTAAACATTTAAACATTCCTTATATTTCCGAGGAAATGCGAAAATTAAGCAGGTTATATATATCGAAGTTGCCCTCCCACTCAAACCTACTCGCTCATATACGGCTAAGAAGAAAGGACACGTTAGACTTGGTCCGGTGATACAAACTTCGGCGCACCAAAAATAAGATCTGGCAATAGCAGGATACTTTAGTTTAAGATAGGATTAAGATTTGAATACTTATTGTAAATTTCAAAAGAAAGATTCAATTAAGAAAATGAATGGAAAAAAAATTCCAATAAATTTTGTTCCAGCCAAATTCTACTAATTTCATTACGTCAAGGAAAAAACCCAACAAGGCCAAGCAATAATTACAATACATTGATTTGTGCGAATATTTTCGGTTCACCTTTTACATATTCTTTCTTGGTACCTACTGCAATCGCTTCTTCTTCTACCTCTCTTTTGGCTCTACTTGGGTCTCAGTTTTCCTTTGATCCTTCCTTGTGGTTGTTGTTCCTTGATTTGTCTCCTCCTTATCTCGTGTCTTTGCTTGTTGTTGTTCTTTGTTGCTTGATTTGTCTCCTCTTTCTTCCTGTTGATGACCGTTATAACGGTGATGAAGCTTTTTTGTCTTCAAAAGTTTTCGGGATGGATAATAAATATTTTTATTTTAAATGTTCCAACCGTGCCACTTCTTTGAGCTTTCAGATATCCTTTTTTTACAACCTTTGGTGTGACAAATTGGAGGAGAAGCGCAGAAGACCGAAGCGCTTGGAATTATTTTCTACGGGCGGCGTGTAATAGATAAGGCTGCCTATTCCAGTCGCCACATAAGAAGTATAGTTTTATCGCAATCAAAAATGTTTTTTATTTGTGTAAATAGGATAGGTTTAACAAATTTCGAATCAGTTTATAATTAGCCGGTTTTATAATTTCAAAAACTTTTTAGCTCTTTTAGTTTTATGTTGAACAAATTTCGGGAATTTTTAGCTCTTTTAAAAAGTTTTTATTAGGCCAATAGAATAGTTTTAATAGTGCAATTTTTAGCACTTCACATGTTTTTAATCAGCCATTTTTTGTACTTTTGGTAGAATAAGTTTAGACTACATTTGCCATTTATAAAACATTTTAAGCAATTTTTAGCTCACTCATGTTTTTAATCAGCCATTTTTTGTATTTTAGGTAGAATAAGTTTATCTACTTTTACCATTTATAAAAAGTTAGTAGAATAATTTTGTACTCTTTTCAACAGTTATTAATTAGGCAATTTTTGCACGTAGAATAATTTTAGCAATTTTAATTAGCCAATTTGTAGGTAGAATAACTAGCAATTTTAATAACCCAATTTTTGTAGAGAGAAGTATAGCAAATTTTTTTACTTCAAAAATCTTTTTAGTTAATTAATTTTTAAATTGATCGGATTAAGTTTAGACAAATCGTGGCACTTTTTAAAACTTTAGTTAACCAATCGGTTGGCTTATGCCTGCAAAATTTGAACATTTCCTCTATTTTTTTTAACACACATCGTATTTAGATTAAGTTTATGCAAATTTTAGCACAAATAAAAATTTATTATTAGAACGTAGAATAATTTAATGAACTTCTTTACAAATTTTTTAATTAGTCAATTTTTGTACGTAGAATAATTTTTGCAATTTTAGTTAACAATTTTTAAATATTAAGTGTAACAAATTTGTTTACTTTTTTAACAACTTTTTAAATCAGCCACCTATTACTTTCCAAATTTTTTAAAATGTCAATTTTCAACTTAATTCGCCACTTTCAAAATTTACAAAAAATTTTAATTTAATCAAATTTTAGCACTTCTCACAGTTTTTTTTCATACTTTTTGCAGAATCCGTCTCGTTTCGGACCAAATGTTTAATGTTCTATATGTTTTTGTTATTAACTAAAATGTGATTTGTTCTTTTATGAATACAAATTTTTATTTATTGGTTATTTGTTCACGTATGTTAAATTCTTTTTGTATTATTTCAATAGATTTTTTGTTTTAATTTCCAAATTTTTGTTACTTAATGTTTTCTTAACTTTTTCTATTTTGTTAGTGTTATATGTTTATTAAGTTAAGAGACCACGGAGTATGAGTCGCGCATCAAAAGACAAAATTAGATTATATTATTGCACCCTCTGCACATTCCTTCTTGCCTGCACATCGCAATTTTACGGGTTGAAAAGAATATATGAAAAGAAGAACAATAACAGCAAAAAAAAAAAAAAAAACAGTAAACAATGTTTAAAAATTGTAAATCTCGTGAAAGACTTTTTGAAAAAAATGGATGAAATGGTTTCACCTGAATTTTTGCAAAAACGTAATGATGAAAAAATCCTATAACATTATTATAAATATTTTTTAATGGAAATTTGCATTTATTACCTAAATTTCGCCAATTTCTCATTTACCTAAATTTCTTCAGGTAGTGAATGCTAAAATAAAACAAAAAGTAGAGATCTATTACTAAAAATAATTCCCCAAAAATTTTCAAAAACCTTAAAAATTAATTTTTTTATATTTTTTTTTCTTTTTTTTGGTATTTGCTCTCTTAAAATGCGGGCGAAAAAATCCCTTTGCAGAATTATTTATACCGCATCAGGCCATAAAAACATTTTTCCTTTTTTT
>JAHXMU010025726.1:25508-59582 GCA_019455685.1 Philornis downsi | reverse complement strand
CCTTCTTCAGTAAGAGCTCCATCTAGTATTTCCAAACTTCATAGTTGCCACGATTAAACTTTATTACTGGTAACATCGGATCAGCCATGATTTTTAAAATACACAAAAGTAGAATACAACATCAACAGCGAATTATAAAGCGGTCTTAACAAGAAGATTCTCACATCGACGACAGAAGGTTTGTAATCGCAATTCAAAATGAGTTTTAATAGAGACTTACAATCAATCTTTTATCTGCACAAAACACATATTTATTATTTCGAATCCAAGCAGAGAGTCGAAAAAATTATTAAAATTTCATGTTATATCGACAAACAAAAAATTCCCAAGTAAAAAGATATCAGAGACGCAAATATTCTGGAAATTGAAACTAAACAAGAAGTTCAACAGTTTTCCACAACTCCCTTATGGAACGATGCAGTGGTTTGGATTGTGCAATTGTGGAGTGCTTGGTCTAAATGTTGACCTGAAGAAGCTAATATTGCACATTTTAAACGCAAGCTAAACCAATATACTTTCCATGATCACTCACTTTGTTTTGAGTTGCTTATTTTCATTATATATTATGGCTATAGTATTTCAATCTGCGTCCACTCACTTGGCTATATTATTCCACTGCTTCTTTATTCGGATTTTTTTTTTGTCAGGAAACACACTCAAGCTGAGAAATTTGGGACTATTAAGCTAAGGAAATTAGTACCTCGGTTGCAACTGGAATGAATCAAAGTCTATATTTTCATTTATTTGATTGAGCGTACGGAAAATATTTTAGATAAACGATTTAATTTCTCTAGCTTCTTTCTTTGAGGACACCGGCCGATTGTGGCTTATTGGCAGAGTTCGTTTGAGTTGACACATGATAATTTTGTTTATTGCATTTCCATTCATTCAGATGAATTAAAGATGAATTTTTCGCCAAAATTAATGTCAACGAGCATTGCATACTGCCGAACGTTGCGTACCGCCATTGACTTTGAGCTTCTGGATCAGTAGAATCTTGCACGAATGCAGGCCTACTTTTACGGACAGCGGTAATGTTCTCCGCCGATCTGACGCTCCTTTGGCACTTGGTTGTTGGCTGATTGTTTATCAAACCGGTTGTTGGAATTTTGCCGCCTAACGTTGGAGAGACGACTTTGAAGGATCACCGCGTGTGCCGAAAATTGATTTTTGTACTTAATAATAACCTTGCTTTTCAATGCATCATTATAATGTGGCTTATTTCCTTCATCCGGAAGTATTTTGGATGTGTAAAACTGATATTATCTCCCATTACGTTTCGTCCATATCAATTCCGCTTAATTGAATTTTTTTCAACTAACAAAAAGGATTTGGTCTGGTGAACAGGAGCGCTTCGTTTACCTCGGTTCAGTAAGGCTTTTAGTAGGGTGAAGCATAAGTTGATGCTGCTTATATGGCAAACTGATTGAGACAAAAAGGTATCGACAACCTCAGGACTGTTTTTAATGGCCACTATTGACTAATTGACAATTTTCCCCATGTTCATAACTAGTGCCATAAATCAAACGTTGCAATCATTCGGGGTAAAAAATTTTATCCATTATCAATTATAACCTCCCTTTGAAGTCCCCCACAGGGTAACAACTCGAGTGTATGGGTTTTGATGGATAGTTTGGTTTAATAGATAGCAAATTCTTCACTATATTTTTATATGAAGTACTATCTGTACTATTAGTTGATTCTAAGGCAGTCTTCAATTCATCAGGTTTTTGGATCACTTATCGAGCCAGATGTGGTCGCATTAGTCTCTTCAATGATATGTGCTAAGATCCCTAAGCTACTCTTATTTGGGATGTCCATACCAAATACTAACCGAAACAATATAAAGGGGACAAATTTCCACTGAACCAAGTGAACTCCCCGCAAAAACAAAGTTACGTTTTTACTCACGGGAAATTTTGAACTCTTCAGTATTGTTTATATTTGAAGGCATATTCGGCAAATGCTCCCAGTAAAAGTAGTAAAATTTCATTTTTTTTCATTATTTTTTTTTTATTTCATTTTTTTTTTCATTTAATTTTTTTTATTTCATTATTTTCATTTTATTATTATTATTATTATTATCATTATTTTATTTCATTAATTTCATTATTTTTATTTTTTCATTATTTTTATTTCCCTTCATATCGCCTACTTTGTGGTGCACTTCAATTTGAGCGTTATAGGTAATTAGTTACTAGTTAATTTAATTTTATATTCTAAGTTATATTTTGTTTTTCAAATTCAAGTAGTATTTATTTTATGCATTTTGTAATTTGTTTAATATTGGCCAAAAGGCTTTAAATTACAAGACTGTTCAATAAATGAAATGAAAAAAAAATTTGTTCCGTGAAATCACAAATGGCATAGCGTTAGCATGCGAGAAGCTCTTGTTACTTATTTCATTCACATTGTGTGATACCATGTAACCACTTTTGCAGTTCAAAATACATTGCAACTACTTTAAGGTGACGAAAAAGTCTGCACACTATAATTTTTACAACCCTTTATTAATCTTCATAACCGTAATCATTTAATAAATGTAAGGATACAAAAAAAAGACAATGATGCCCATGAATTTCGGGGACTGAGCTTTATATGAAAAAATATATTTCTCCTGGTAAGAATAGTAAAAAATGGCACTAGTCCTTTATGTCCCTTATAAACACTAAAAATTTTATGATAAACAACCTGACCGTAAAAACATATTCTTTTATAAAAGCTCGATCTCCAAAAATTTATCGAGGCGCTTATTTCATTTATACATACAATATTATGTGTAGTATGTGTTTTCCTTTAAAAAAGTTTATTAACGTTCCAGTTGGTATCTTCTTATGCTAGGTTCCTTTGCAGACGACATTGAAGTTCCTTTAGTGTTTGCTGCATATGTTCCGTGCCGGGCTTTTGGTAACATAAATTTAAACAAACCGACACCATGTCTTGAGCTTTTCCAATTATTCGTCGCCTGTGTTTCAAAAATAATACAATTATAAGGCATTATTGTTAAATATCAATGTGTTCAAAATACATACTTTGATCTGGACCATATCGAGTGAACATTATTACATAATAAAAGTATGACATGTATGGAAGATTGTACAAGATGCCACTCATTCCCCTCGTTGGCCCATATGCGCTCGTTAATAGATATCATCCTGAAAAGATTACAGGTAAAAACGTTTGTAAATGCTAAATATAAAATAAGTTCTCAGTCAACTGAGAACTTAACTTATATTATAACTTAACTAGAAATAACTCTTAATAATATTTTAAAATCTCCATTTCTGTTACATGTACCTGAAAGATCTAAAACAATTGACACTAATCCTATGAGATGGTTCAACAGATCAGTTGCCCGTGAGGGCAACAAGGATCCTGCATAGCGATAAAAATAAATCTATTCATAAGAAATAATGCAAAATTGCTCGTAATGTAATATGGCGAGCTAAACATTTGAACGGTGCTCGAATGTTTCGTCAATTGGTAATCAGCGGGACTTATGATCTCGCATAAAAACTGTTGGTGCAATTAACTGTGATTCTGATAACTGTGACATAGATTTAAACCACTTAAACAACTTTTACCTCTAATTCGTTTTATTAAATTGATTATTTTCTTTTATAAAGCACCATATTTTGTAACTAATGGCCTCGATAATATCAACATTCCAATTCCCTGGGGCATGGAAATTAGCTAAAATTATACCGCTTCGGAAAAATAATCTGGCAACTAATTGTGATTATTTCTGCCCTATTTCTATATTGCCAGCGTTGCCTAAAATTCTTGAAATTCTTGATTATGGATCAGATAAACACTCACTTGGAAAGTTTATTTTTATTAGATAATTGCAAATTTGGTTTTCGTAAACAATTACGACTATATTGGACTTAAGCAAATCATTTGATTCCATAGACTATTCTATACTCTTATATAAACTTTCCACTTTTCATGCAAACTTCTTGCTTATTTTTTACATGATCGCCGTCAATTTAGCTCCGATTCGTGTCACATTGTATCAGGTATATTGCAAGGATCAATTTTATGCCCACTTTTGTGTATGATGTATGTCAATGACATTTGCTTCTGCGTAGTCAACTCTTCGCTTAGTACTTATGCCGATGATATTTAATTGTTTCTCTCTTCTTTCTCTCTCTAGGCTGTTAGAAACAGCATACACATCAATGTTGATAAAAATAAGATTATTGCATTCTAACATGGTCGTGAACATGTTGCTGAGCAAAACATTGTAGTGCAAAATACTATTGTAAAATCATTTTTATCAATTCTTTGTCTTGGATTTGAAACCGACTTCCATCTGAAATTCAATGGACACATTGTTCGTATCTGCTCAAAAATAAATGTAAAAAAGCGTCTATCTATGTACTTTAAACGTATTTTGTACCAATTCATGTAAAATACGAACTGAGTCATATGTTACTTATGTCCTGCATCATTTACGGGCTTGAACTATATACTGAAACAAATCAGACCAACATTTCTAAATATCTCTGGCACATACATGGTGGTAGGTGTAGGCATAATTATTCTCAATATGAAATATATTTCTTAGACTGCACTTTTGAAAATGATTTCCAACTGAAATGCTTGTAAATAAATATTCTTCTTTATTATTAAATTTGGTGAATCGAATTATATCTTAAGACTAGCTGACCCGGCAAACGTTGTTTTGCCTTCAAAATGTTAATGTGGTAAAAAAAATTAATTGCAAAAATCTCATCTCCAACGCCATCTATCACTTCAAATAAAACCTTTTAAACCTTCCGGAATACTCTACCAATAATTTAAGACCAAAATGAGCCAAATCGGTCCAACCGTTCTCGAGCTTTAGCGAGACTAACGCACAGCAATTGATTTTTATTATATCTTAAGATTATTTCATTTCTTTTATTCTAGCAGAAATGCGCAAATTTGTATTGAATCTTTCCACAGCTCTCTAATGGAAAGGTGATTTGTTGTTCGCGTGGCGCTATTGTGGAGTACTTTGCCTGCTGAATTGAAGAACTTCTCAGTTAGGCCTGCAAGTTGTAAACGAAAGTTAATGCAATAGTATATTCTTCATGAGCACTAAGATTCATTTTGGTTTGTTTGTAGATTTGTTTGCTTCTTGTTTTGTTTACTAACAATCTACGTTCATAATATTTGGCTATATGATTTTTGTTGATTTTTTGTTGGAAAGGTGTGCGTTACGGTTGGGGTTTTTGCTAGGAAATAGAACTTCTCTCAGTGTATAGTCTAATATGTGCGTTGATTGATTAATAAATGAATTGAAATTGAAAATTCAAATCATTTATGATTGGTTTGAAACCATTATTACTATCATTTGGACAAATAATGGTAGCCGAAAAAAATGTATTACAAATCATCAATTAATTGATTCATTCTATTGAAGGTGTAGAAAAGAACGCAAATTGCAGGATTGCGGTGTTTTCAAAAAAGAGAATTATGATGTTAGCGATTTGTTTAAGCAGGAGAACAAAGATGTATATTTACAACTGTATTCATAAACATTTATTAAAAATGTACAAATTTCCTTACGATATATAATGTTAGGACAGAACGGCTTTTCGAACACAAACCAGGTTTTATCTGTTTGTAATATCATAATTGGATCGATAAATTAGTAAGGAACAAGAATCGCGGTTTAGTAATTTCGAAAATTCCAGTAGTAAGCGATAATAAATAAAGAAGTAACAGCAAATAAAGGGTGTCCAAACAAGAACGCAAGATTTAAATTTGGCGCCATTCGAAGTGTCATTGTTTGACATTTGAACAATTGTTATTGTTTGCTAGTAGAAGGTACGAGGTTAGTAAAAATGGAGCACTACACGAATGAACAACGCATTCTCATTGTGAAAATGGTGAAAGTTTTGCGGCTACAGTTCGCAAATTGCGATCAATTTGGGGTCACAATAATGCTCCAAAAGGGTCGACTGTAAAGAGATTAATGGATAAATTTGCCAAAACTGGGTCTGTTAGTGATGTAAAGGCAACAACGCGCCTTCGACCAGGTGAAAATGTCACAGCTGTACGTGATGAACTCCATCCACCTCAATTCGACACCGAGCTCAGCAAATTGGTGTCTCCAAATCCACTATGCAGCGAATTTTGACGAAAGATTTGCATCTTCATGCACACAAAGTTCAATTGACTCAGGAACTGAAGCCAGCTGACTATGGGAGTTCGTTAATTGAGTATTGAAGAGGCAACACGATAAAATCATCTTCAGTGACGAGGCCCATTTCCATCTTGATGCCTTCGTCAATAGACAGAATTGTCGCATTTGGGGTGAGGAAAATCCTCGAGTGATTCACGAGAAGCAAATGCATCCTCAACGTGTCACTGTGTGGTGTGGATTTTGGGCTAGAGGAATCATTGGACCTTTTTTTAAATCTTCGTTCTTGTTGGGAAACGAAAGTAACTCGAATATATAAGGAAATCTCAAGAGGATAGACCAGCTCCCTCCACTGGAATTATCTAATTGCTGCGTATGTGGTTCGTGGGTCCCTTGGGAAAAGCAGCTAGATGGTACGGTACATGTCCACGGTTGCGGAAAGTGAAACTACTTACTTTCGGGGAAATCTTCTTCGTGCACATAAAGCTAGATTGCAAAAAACTTATAAAGAAGCACAAAGCGTCGACTTCCGGGAAATACGAGTATATGCTAGAGAAGTGCTTTTGCAGATATGACAATGAATATAGGGACACTGATATTGTGCAATGTCTTAATCATTTGCATTTCTTTACATAGACCACGGGAGTTGCTATCATTCAACCCATGTGAGGAGAAGGGAGGACATGATATAAGGATGCTGTACACGCCGAATCACCAGAGTATTTAAAAAGGGCATTTAAAAAGTATTTACATTTGTGTTTAATAAAATTCACATCAGACATACTGATATTATGAGGGACGCTGAGTAAGTTAAGAATGGTGCAAATTAATGTTCGTCATTCTTAAGCTGTGTAAGAAGTGCTATCCTTTTAACACACAGCCCTACAAGCGGAAGCATTTAAATATGTTCCCAAGTTTAAATGGTTAAGTCAGTACGCTTTAATAGTACGTGCTGATTTTTGCAATGAAAGCAAGCGTATTTGTCTCGAATTTTGTATTGCGAGCGAAATTTGTTGCATTAATGCTTTGAAGAAAGTTGGGAGTTGAGAGGGTCAAAAACCCCTCGGAGATTTGCATCGTTCTGAACGCCAATCGATAATATCGATGGAAGGTAACATTAAAAAAATGAAGGAAATTTCCAAATGGAGCCTACATTAAATGCGACTAAACAAACTTTGATAATCAAATGAAAACCGTCTGCTTTATTTAACAGTGTCTGGTATTTTCTTGGCAGCCTCTATGCTTAATATGAAGGTAAGATACCTTTTTGTTTTTAAAATTAAAAAACAGGAACGAATGGAACGACGAACGGTCAGCACAAAACCCGGCTGTTTTGTTTCGTAAAAAAAGTTCGCCCTGTAAAATTTTGTTTAATTAAGAACCTTAGTACTGGTTTTACATAAATGCCTAGTAACATTATATGATATAATTTATGCGCGACCATTTTTATACTCAATGATGAAACAAAATTTTGGATAAGTATCATCATATTTGCTGAAATTCATTCATTCATTCATTTAGCAGACTATTTTCAGAGCAGCATCGTTTGCTATTGTTAATGCACTTGTAACAAATTTTGCTCAAATTTTATTTACCAAACGAAACAAATTCCAGCAAAGAGAAGCATCTACTTGTAGTATAGGAAACCAAAAAAAGTTTCATAAACTGAGTCGGAATCATAATGGTTTAATTTTATATGAATTAAAATTAAAACTCACTACATATGCAGCAATATCTTCGTCTCTGGTATATGAATCAGCGATTACACACAATTTTGAGTCAGTTTCTGCGTCAGAATTAAAATTTTATCGGAATACGTAAAACGTTCCGTTGCCATGACGGCCTTCGAAAAATAGTTCAAATAAAATGCATCAACAAAATCGTTTTTATTGGTGAAATAAAAAAACAAATTACTGCATAGAGTTAGTTATTACTATTCACCTAGGGTATTTAAAACGATTTTGAATATTCGTCTATTAAGACGTTGTTTCTAAGAATACTATGTTTATTACGAAGAAAATGCGAAAGAAGAACATTTATCATTCACCACATTCGGCAATTTTTATGTGTTTAATTTTCGATCGCACAAAATAAAGAATTTCAATCGCTTCCAGCCTCTGAACTTCTTATATTCACAGTTAGTCTCAGCAAATTTTAATGTGGATTTTACAACATATAAAATATCGGCATATAACTCATGACTCATAAGAAGTCAAAATATTCCATTGGCGATGGACATATATATTTTACAGAATATTCTTTGTTTTTCAAATTTCAAACAGCTACAAATTTGTCTGCACAACAGAGGAAAATTGAATGTGCGGTACAGCATGATTCTTATTCGCCATGGCTTCTATCGAAGGCAGCTTTATAACCAAAAAGAGTTAATAGGTACAGATCTAAGCAGTAAACAAAAGAGTACTGTACTGGTTTTGTTTGCACATTTTTTCCATATACATGGCGATGCAAAATTAAAAAAGGACAAAGTAATCCATTTTTAGCTAAGTCGGAATTTATGGATAGGTATCTCTGGAAATTTTTAATAGCGGCTCGTACATAAGATATGTTTTTTCTTTACTATTTACATATTTGAAGTTATAAAAATGACAAGAGTTTTTAAATAAAGTGAGTAAAGTTTTCCAGTTAGGAAATAGAAACATTCAATAATCAACTGTCGATTTAAAGTTTTGCGTTAGTAAGATAGAGTGAATCTAAATAAATTATAAATATATACAATAATAATCATTCTTACCTTGAGTAATATTCCATGAGGAGTTCGATGTCTATATTCAAAGCTACCAATTTGTTTGGGACAATGCCCTCGGGTAGATGCATCTGACATGCTTTAATTTCCAACTCGCGGATGATAAATGCTAACGGGAAGCAATGTCCAGATTCTCCAAATTCTTTAAAAAGAGTTTCAATTTTTGAAAATAATTGTGTCGCACGCTCGTTGTTTGAACCAAGATCTCCGACTGCTTTGCCAATTATTTGGGTCCAGACGGATTCAATAAGCAAAGGGTCATTGTGATGAGAGCAGTTTAGAATTGTGAGCTTGCATTCCCATAAATCAAATCGATCCGCAAAATCTTCATACAATTGAGTTATATCGAATAAACAGTTATTTAGATCGTTTATTGCCTTCGTAACATCGCGATTTATATGTGTCAGTGTTGTGACCGCATCCAAAACCACTTTTTGAACACGTGCTATTTCGAGCTGTAATAAGGTATGGCTACATCAAATAAATTATGTTAGTTAGAAAGATTTAACAACTTTACCTTATCTTCTAATTCTTTAAGCAAAACTCCATTTGTTATTGAATAACCGACACCATCGTTTCGCATGCACATCACTGCTCGTGCCAAATAATCAATTCGTTGTTCCAAAGGTATTCCATCGCTGCGGGTTGATGATAAGTTATCTAATATGCGAGCTGCTTGGGCATGATATCCATTCTTCTCATAGTATTTCCAGAGAAGATCTATTAAATTCAAGTTGTCTGGATTCCGGACGACATTTCTCCGCAAAAATTCACCTAGAGATTGTTCTGTCAAAGACAACAGTTCAGAGAGCATGTCATGTACCATCAGCCATTCATATACGCAAACATGCAGGAGTGGATCCTTTACTTGAACAGCCATTCCAACAATTTTCATAATTTGCTCATTTGAATTTACGTTTCGTTTATCGCAAACATTTTGTAAAAAGTCGTTGTTAGTATTCGAGTTGCAAACAGATTGAAAAACGTGATCGAGCATAAACTTCACCTCTTTGTAACAATTTATACTAAAAACGGAAAATCATTAAATATTATCAGTAAAATATACACATCCATTCGCTCCACACTGTTTGAACAAAAAATTACGTTGAAAGAAATTAGTGTTAGCATCATTCATACTTGGTGTACCTCATTCACCAGAAGTTATTGTCATTTGAAGAGAAAACTGTAAAAAGCTTTTAATTTTTTTTTAAACACAGAGACATTAAAAAAAGTAATCTACGGCCCAACTATTTTTTAACCTTGCCTAGACTTATACATATCTTAATACCAATTATAATACAAATACTTATTTCCTGAAGCATATAACTACTAAATGTCAAATGGTGTGAGTTGGGAAATGCATAAAGTAAACCTGCAAAATTAAACCTTAAATCAGTTTGAATTATTTTAACATTCTAAATTCATGTTGTAAGGAATTAAGTGAGAACACATTAACTAACATTTAATTTCAATAGAATACGAAACATCGATTTTTATATTCTAAAATATGCTCTAAACTAAGTTTGTCTCCCTGCATCTTATTGCTTTGATTTCATTATTATTAGTGTTCATCTTACGCTATAAGAATTAAGTGATAACACTAACATTTCATTTTAATAGAGAACGAAACATCGATTTTTATACTCTCCAATATGCTTTGAACTAAGTCTGTCTTTTTGCACCAAATTGGTTTGAATTGCTTTATTATGCTCAAACTGAAGAATTTTAAATTTTAATGTTATTAGTGTTCATCTTACGCTATATCTTGTACGTATTACATATATAATTATATATATTATCTTGTCTATATTCCAAATTAATGTATTAAATACAATTTAGATGCGCTTAGTAATAATGATCTGATGAATTCTTCTGTTAGAAAAGGCAAACGCAATTAGAAAGAAACAATAAAAGTGGAAATATATGTTTTGTATTTATGTAATTAAAAGTTTTGTCAACTAAAACTAGTGGCTGAAAGTGTTTCTCTCTTTTTAAGTTAATGGAGTTTCAGCGATGGCTTCGAACTACAAAGCAAAACAACGGGCCCGTCCTTCTCGCCAGAGAAAAGCAACATCAACTATACATTTTAATCATAAGCTTTATTTTCAACTAATTATCTGAACAATATTTTAGGAAATATGATGTAACAGTTGTTTTCTGCCTTTTTGCTGGTTTATTTAAATATGCAATTCATTTAGTGGTTTCAAAACCGTCGGTGTGACAAGGCTATTTATTAGCTGTTAAATATCTGTCATCTGAAGTGACAGAGGCTGTCATTTAAACGACATTGTAGTATTATAATGAAATAAATGTTCATCGAAATCATAGTTTTACGTGTGTTTTATTTAACTTTACTCGAAACCGAAAAATGCATAACCCTATCAACATCAGAGACAATTTTAAGAAAACTACTTTTCGCTATATAAACTGGAGTGCACATTTGGTTGTGCTCATTTTCATTAAACATTAATTTGTTAATGTCAAGAGTGTTTGTTTGTATAATGTTCTTGTCGATTAGTAATACCTAGAGGTATTATTGATGCTTGGGCCCTTCTACTTCATTCCATAAGTCCTAGAGCGTGAGCAAACGACCGAACCAGAGTAAGAAAAAATGTTTACACTTAGATAGAAGTAAAATAGGACGACTAACGCGAATCGTGGCTCTTCGATACTAAATAGAAAATGCATCATATTTTTGACGAAAAACGTAGACTTGGTGGTGGTGGTGGCCTTGACATTGAGTGCCGTCCCAAGTTCATAATCAGTTTTGGATACTAAAGAAGAATAACCAATAGCCTCCCTTTGCACATCCATTAGGTAGTACTTTCCACACATGTTTTCATTTGTGGACTATCATTATGAATATGCGAATGATTCGCTCAATAACATTCTTCCCCACATATGAGAGTAATGTTCTCCGATGTATTTGTAAACCACGATTTTAGCCGTTCCGCGAATACGATCGACATGTCTTTTAACAAATTTGTCCCACAGGAAATTTTTAACTTGGTACTTTAGTAACTTATTTCCATCTTGACGGAAGGATAAGTATTTCACGTTGTCACTAACATTTCAGCGTGGTTTCAAACTGCTTTCAGCTTTCGTATCATCATTATGCAAGTGTACTGTTTTTTATTAATAACTCTGAGCTTTACCGAATATAATCTCGTTCGCGACACCTATTGTGGGATATTGCGTGTTCTTATAGTTTCAGGAATTCATTGGATTCTGTTGAAGAATTCGTTTCGTTCTGCTGTTGTTGGATGGTGGATGTCATATACTTATGTAATTTTTCGCTCACTGATGTGGGAAACTTTTCGGAATCTTCAGATGAAAAATTCGTTCCACGGCTGATGATCATTGCTATTTCTTCTTATTCTCAGGTGGCGACTGGAATACACATACTTATATATTGTACGCCGCCCGTAGAAAATAATTCCAAACGCTTCGATCTTCTGCGCTTCTCCTCCAATTTGTCACTTCAAGTTTCCATAGTCTGGTCTTTCCAACGGAGTTTTGGTCGCCCTCTTCTGCGCCGCCTATCGAGTTCGTTGTCGAAAACTTTCCGTGCCGGAGTATTTGGGTCCATCTGCACAACATGACCCAGCCGACGTAATCGCTGTATATTAATGCTTTTGACCAAGTCGATGTCGGCATATAGCTCATACAGCTCATTGTTCACGCGACGCCGATACTCTCCGTTAACGATGATAGGCCCATATATTTTCCGGAGTATAACCCAGGACTCTGCACCATATAACAAGATAGGTAGAACCAACGTCT
Source organism: Philornis downsi (assembly GCA_019455685.1). Classification (NCBI taxonomy): domain Eukaryota; kingdom Metazoa; phylum Arthropoda; class Insecta; order Diptera; family Muscidae; genus Philornis; species Philornis downsi. The sequence goes on along the minus strand of JAHXMU010025726.1, from coordinate 46,902 downwards.
GGTACAGTCGGATTTTTGTTTGTCGAGAGATGGCTTTATCATTGAATCGCTTGCTTAGCCCATGTTAATCGCTTGTTAGCAAGCAATACTCCTCTCTCTGCTGCCATCATTCTTTACCTCCATGCTGACATCATTCGTTTTGTTTACAGCGGAACCGAGGTAGATGAATTCTTCCACACTTCAAAATTATAGTTGTCAACGTCCACACAGCGTTCCAAACGAGTAAACTATTTGTTCGTTGAAACCAATAACTTTGTTTTGTCCTCGTTTACTACCAGACCCATTTTCGCTGCAGTAACACCTCGCAGTTTTCGGCCAATAATGTCTATGTCACCTGCATATGCGAGTAACATATGGCTTTTATTATATTATTTATATTATTTACAGGTCGTGTTAACTGCAGCTTTCCTCATAATCATCTCCAGTATGTTGAAGAGATCCCACGATAGACTGTCGCCCTGCCTAAATTCTCGTTTTGTGTGGTGACTTCGTATCAGTCAGTGTCACCCTACAAAGACGTACAAGCTTCGTAGGAATTCCAAAGTCGGACATGTAATCGTACAGTTTTTGCCGTATCAGGCTATCGAAGGCAGCTTTATAATCGACGAAAATATGTTACGTGTCGATCTGTTTTTCTTGGATCTTCTCTAGAATTTGTCGTAGTGTGGTCACTTGTTGATTTACTAAGACTAAAGCCACACTGATAAGGTCCAATCAGGTCAGTTAGAAACGACAACGGCAGTGGGTAAAAGACTGATACCGCGATAGTTTTAACAAACACTTGGATCGCCTTTTTTAAACACAGGACACAGTACACTCAAATTCCAATCACCGGAAATGTTTTCTTCGAGCCTTTTTAGGAGCTGATGCAGGCTGTTTATCAGCTCATCGCCACCAGTTTAAAACAGCCCGCAGCTTTGTTGTTCTTAAGCATAGTTGCAGCATATTCTGCGTATCTGTGATCATATTTCCCTCGCTGTATTTACAGAAAGGGAGCCCTGTTCCATACCCTGTATTACTTATCTTTTGGTAGAATTTTTGGGCTTCACCTTTATCCCTGTACCTTTCTATTTCTTCACTCTTACGGTCTTTCCACAACCGTTACTTCCGCCTAAAAAGTTTGTGTGCCTCTCTTCTCTTCTCCTTGTAGCGTTTCCTAACTGCACGTGTTACAATTGGCTGCAAAGTTGTCCTGTATGCAGCATCCTTTTCCTCAGACACTATGCGACATTCTTTATCGTACCAGGGCTTGTCTGACCGAGGTTTCTCATATCCAAGTATGGTTTTTGCAGCATTTGCCATAGAATGCGCAATATATTGCCACAGTGCGCCAGTTGTGAGAGTTTGGTGGAGTAGGCTGTGACTATCTCAGGGGTATGCAACCTAGCGACTTCGAGCTTCCTGGTTACGAACATTTTTCGTTCTTCTTAATCTCGTGCGTACCTTAGCTGCAACAGGTGGTGATCCGAGTCAATATTAGCACCACGAATCACACTCACGTCCATGACACTAGAAAAATGCTTCCATCTATTACCGCATGATCAATCTGATTCCTTGTGTTATGATCAGGAGGTAGCCACGTTGCCTTTGTGAAGGGAATCGGGTTCTACTTATTACCATATTACGCGCCGTAGCGAACGAAACCAGTCTGAATCCGTTTTCGGAGGTGTTACCGTATAGGCTGAATTTTCCGACTGTTGGACTAAGAACGTCTTCCCTTCCTACTTTGGCATTAAAATCTCTCAGAACAATTTTAATGTCGTGGTCAGGGCAGTGGTCATTTGCTTCTTCTAGGCACTCATAAAATGTGTGCTTGATTTCCTTGTTTCTCTCTCTTCCACCGGGGCATGTGTACAGATCAACGAAATAAAAAATATTTCGCTTTGATGCGAATAGTTGGTATACGGCCAGTTATAGGGTTAAACCGCGAGGCAAGGTGTTTCAGTCTCTTTCCCACAACAAATCCACATCCGAATTCATGCCTTTCTGCATGGCAGTTATAGTAAATGTCACAGTTATTACGCCGAATACATCCTTGTCCTGTCCATCGCATCTCCTGGATGGCGGTAATGTCAGCTTTATATCTATCGAGGACATCCGCTAGCCAGATAGAGGCACCTTCTCTGTAAAGAGTGCGGACATTCCGGGCGCATATCCTTTCCTCATGGTCCTTATAACGTTTACATTCGTTTTATTATTTTCTTCGGTTTTTTCATCATAAACTTTATTTAAGATGAGCGGCTTATCAGGCCACTGCATCCGATCATAGTGTTGGGGCTGTCGACGACCACCAGACTGGTGAGTTGAGTTTCAGTAACAGAAGTTACCTACTGGCCTAAGAGGCATCGGTATTAGCACGCCATTTAGGTTTCTCAACTAGTCGCCTTCTCACTTTAGCTACCATCAAATGAATGTCTGATGGCATTAACAGGGAATACTTGCCCGAAGGTCGGAAGTCGTGAGTTGCTTGGGAAATTCTGCAGGGGGATCTGGTTACTTCGAAGTGAATAACAATCAGAGAGCCCAAGTTAGAAATTTCCCCATTCTCCGATCATTACTATTTGCTTACCAAAAAAGAAAATACAAAAATTCCAAAGGAATCGAAAGGGCAGTAATTAGTATTTTTCTACGTATAACAAATCACCATGTCACCATGATGCCAAGTCGATGGAATTCAAGTATCGGAATAAAAAGTCAAGATGGAGAAATGCAGCGTGGTTGTTAAATTAACTCAGTAAACTCAGATAAAAAAGTTTACCAAACGAATTATTTACGATGCATTAAAGTAGAGAAATAATGAAAACGTTTGCAGGTGGATATACTTTTGAATTATTTTGTGAAGCTATAGACCATTAAGATGGCGGTGATGTTCGAGAAAGCACAAACAGTTAAAGGCGCTCAAGATGGTATTTTAGCGAATTTTGAAATTGCTATCCGTCCAGCCATCTCTGTCAATATAATCAATTTCGCAAGTTTTTTAATTATATTCTAAACAATCTTCAACTGAATTAAGAACTATTTATGGAGAATATTAGAGCGGTATTATGTTAAGCCAGCGACCGTATGAACTGTCTATGAATTTCCGGCCCTAGATCGTAGCTACGTGCCGATACGCAAATTATTTGGAATTCGCCGCAGGAAATGCCTGAAGATGCCTTTGTTTGAAGTCGGCCGATCTTTCCATTGGAGACATGACGTGTCTCAAGACCGCAAACCGAGAAATAACGTAATCGGATCCAGATTCCTATGGTTTTCACTATCCTTCATTCACCTGCGAAGAATGGGTTGACAATATACGGTAGTACCAAAATTTCCTTTTCCTATATAACACAAGTTTTACTTGGCTATCCCAGGGGGGCGTTGGCAATCGCATTGTAATAAGTCCAGTGTGTCGCACACCGTGGGTAAGGCCTTCACGGCGAAACTCACGTTAAACCCTCGTGGACTTCTGTCCTTCATGCATGTATACACTAGCATTCATGTTAAACCGACGAAAGTGTAAGGTACTGAAGTGGTATGTTCGGCAGGTCTGGTGATCGGCGGCCGATCATTAATTGTATCGTGGTCAGAACCCACTATTGCTCTTTAAGCAAAACGGTTTCATGTCGCGTGCCTAAGTCTTCCTCTATTAGGTCGTTGAGCAGGGCAGTATTTTGCCGCAAAGCAGGCGTGCGTTTTTAGTGATGTACCGCATGGTGTCTAGGAGAAGAAATCCAATATCTCCGCAATATGTGGCGTTTGATGGCTGTGCCCCAGACAATTGATGCAGAGATTCAAAGCGGAACGCCGAAAATTGGAACAGACAAAACCGGCTCTGTTGTACTGTTGTCCTCAACTAGTGAAGCTGGAGCGACGACGTTCGCGATAAGTCGCGGCGTATTTTGTTGTTGTGATTTAAAAGCTAACTCCACCTTAGACATCGCTGGGACATTCTCATTGTCGAGTGAATTGGCAAATGGGAATACATTTTCCATTATGCTAAAAAACTGCGTAGGAACTTCCACTTATAACGTTTCTGAAGATCGCCCAAATATTCACCTTTCCACAGCATGGTGCAAATCTATAGGCTGATCATAGTAGTTTCCAGAAGGGTGAGAAGTGGTGCACCAATTATAAAGTGGTCAAGGTGAGAGAGTAGCTAGCTCTGCCAGATTGCCAGGCACTGGACGTAAAGAAAGTGAATTGAAACATGCCTCGATGAAAACTAATACTTTAGAAAGATCAATGCTTAAAGCTAAAAGCTATGCTTGTTATCTTGAATCTGTCTACATAAATGTGCCATATATAGGCACACCTGCTGGTATAAAATTCCGTTACAAGTGCTGATTCTTTGGATCGGGACTGACTCCTTACCAAAATTTCGCAAATCGCGTTCCATTTCTAGGGTAGCACTGATTGTGAAAAGATTGTAAGATGCAATCCACGGAGAGCTATAAAACGATTAAAGTCGAGAACTCGATCATTGCTTCTAAAGGAACGACTTTGTTAGCAAAGCAAACGAATAAGTAAACATGCCCTTTACCGACTTCAGCGGACCTGCCGATATAGTTTAACGTCGAATGGTCCGGCGAAATCCATGCCGGCGGCATCGTGCCAGGGGCAGTAGCCAATACCTGAAACGAAAGATTCACAACATCAGTTGGCCACCGCTGTGCATCGACAACAGATGGACGAACTCTAATGCAAAACGACAATTACATGACGAGGTGATAGGGCACCGGTGTCAGTACGAGTATATCAGAGATGGTGATTAAAACAAAACATACGTCGACCTAATATACAAAGATACTCTTTCATATAATCGGTCTTCTGAGCAAGGATTGCCAGGGGCAATTTCCTTGCTGATGATCTTCAAATAAATACTTATTCCGATGAGTTGAGTTTGTTCTGCGAAAAAAAACCTAAAGATATATGCTATAAACCACAAGGCTAGATGCAGAGACAAAAATATATCAAGAAAATTCTTATAATTAACGAAAATGAAATTTTGAGCCTAGACCGACCGTAACTACTTGTCAGTGTCCAAATAATCACCACTCTGTAAATTCCACTGACTCTCGTACCGGCGTGATAACAAATAGTATTCATCAAAATCTCCTGAATCCTGCAATATATCAGGTGCATGTGAATATCAGTTTTTCCCAATTGTCCTAGCTAGTTCCGGGATCAAAAATGACTCACAAAGCTGGTCATGAGCTTGTATAGGGTGATTTTTTAAGACTGTGGAAAAAACGTTACCGTCGACGGCGAACGACATCGATTTTTTTGCCCCAATTGGCCAAGTTCAGGTTGACATGTAGTTTGTGGTGCAATATGTCACACTGCTCGTGAACCAATGGATATGTTGAGGGATGAATTTGGTGAGCAGCATATCTCTCAATTTGGCCCTGATTATTTCTCTTGATTATTTCTTGTGGGTTATGTCAAATCGTTAATCTATGTGGACAAGCCGAACACTATTGAAGTCTTACAGGATAATATAACACGCGTTATTCGTGGAGTACAGACCGAAATGCTCGAAAAAGTGACGAAAAATTAGACCTTCCGAATGGACATTTTGAGACGGAGCCGCGGACATTTACATGAAATTATTTTTAAAAATTAAATGGCAAAGACGAATTTATCGATTCCAATAAAAAATTTCAATACATAATGCAATTTGAGTGTTTTATTCGATGTTTAAAAAAACTACGATTAAAAAATCGTCCTTTATATCAGCTAGAAAATCAATGACGTACATAGATTAATTGTACATAGTAAGGCCGGAATTTCTGAGAAAATTTAAATATAATTGCCTCTCGATTCCAACGACTGATCTCTAAGGTCCTGAAATTCGTTCACGACAATTAGGAAATGCATGCTACCTGACTATAGCATAAATGCCTTTCCACCTTATAGCCATTGTTGAGTTGAGTATGCTGACATGTTGCATATAAAGTACTCGAATAGAAGAGGGATAAATAAAATCTTTGCTGTGTTTGGGTGCGGGGCAACGAAGTTAGACATATAAAGGAGATTCACAATTTTCCGACCGAAAACATTTTTGCAGTTCTGAAGTAGTTCTTCACCGTTAGAGCAGGAACATATCCAATGTTACGAAATTGTGATAAAACGCAAAGCAAAGAAACACATTTAAATGACAATTAGACTAGACTAGAGTAGAATAGAAACATGAAAATATAACGAAAACTGCACATTTTTTAATTTCGTATCGTATCTTTTTACTTAATATCCAATTTGTTAGTCTCCTTTGTAGGGTTAGGCATCAGCCGGTTAAATGGCACCAGCTTCATCATTGACATGAAAAAATAATTTCGGTCAAACATTAATAACTGTATAAGGAGAAAAAAATATGTAAACAATAGTGACAAATCGCAAAATCCACCATAATACGCGTCATAAACATGGTTCTTATATACATTTTTAATATAAATTTATTATCCGAATTTTGATGACACAATTCTATGATTTTCATCTTAAAGCTGAAACATTATTACTATTTGAACCGTAAACAAGTGAACAAGTTGGAGTTTTATTAGCATATCAAACTAAATTTAACTACCTAAACGCATTACCCTCATAACGTCTGGGGTGTCTCATCTACAGTAATTTTATTTTACAAAAATTAATCTGTTAGAGAAATAAAAAAAATTAATTAATTCTAAAAATTTTAAAATCTGCAGCTAAGACATAATCGAAATCGCACCATCATCTTGTAGTTTATAATCATCTCGAAATTGAAGACCATGACCTCTAAAGTGATGGCAATGCCGAAATGTTGCTAATTTAGCCATTTAGCTGAAGCTTAAAAAGCTAGTCCCTACCATCATATTTGTATATGATATAGAATTGTTTGTATATGATATAGAAGGTCCAATAGATCATATTAGTGATCAATTCCACTACTTTTATTAATTTGTATATAATTTGTTTCCAATCAGCATTTATTCCGGTTGTAATACGCTTATGGACGGCGCAAGGTTTTCCCAATCTTGGTCTCAAAATATTCTTTATCCAACCAACATACAAAGCAGAATATTTTGCACGTGATCAAAATACACATTTCTTTGAATAACGGGTATAAGAGCTTTTAGGTCTGTGTTTAGATACCACATCAAGTCAGTAGTTAGTCAAAAATTTAAAGCGTGGCTTAAAATATTTTGTTTGAAGTCATATTAACTTCTATGGTTTAAAATTTGCCGTCGGGTCTTTAGGAAAGTTCTATTTGCAGCTGTTTTAATTATCCAGGTTTTCTGTTTGCCAATTCTGCTGATATGTAGCCCAAAACAGTCGTTGTCGTTGTACATATCTAAAAGGTGCTTTCGATCGATTTCAATATCCCTAAAGTTATGTTCTTTCTACCTTCAAAGTATAAGGAGAAAATAGGAATAAAATTTGTTCATCTCGGACCTGTTTGCAATATTCTATTCATCCAAGTCGAACTTCAAAACCTTTCAAATCATTTTCGTAGTCATATTTTTAAATTATGTATAGATTTCTTATTTGAATACTTTACATATTTCGTTCTACGTTTTGTACAAAGTTAAGTAGTGGGATTTTGTGTACGCTATACCGCTAGTTTAGTTTCCCAGGCATTATTAACTATTTTTGTATTACATTTTCCATCATTTTGATAAAAAAAAGAAAAAAAAACGAAAAAAAAAATTTTTAATTTTCAGTGCCCGTGCAGGGAATTCCCTATGTAATCCACTTCGATTATTTGCGATTATCTCATTTATTGTACACCTTCCACCATGGACTGATATCTATAGTGTCATGCAGAGTGTGCTTCCATGTCTGCTGATTTTCAACATGTATTATTTTTACTTAACGAATAAATAGTAAATAGTTTAGGAAAACATTGAAAAAGTCAATTTATAATGACGGATTTAGTACCTGTATTGGCAATTTTACCCTATTGCGCAGCCTTCGTCAAAAAGTACAGAAAAACATAAATTTTCTTCTAGAAAAGTTTTGAATCCTCGAATGTAGAAACTACATCACCCTGTGCGAGCCTATTTCGCCCAATTGCAATCCCTAATGGGGTGGACAATGTTCAGACTCACCGTAAGTAAGAGAGCGGGTTAAAAAATTCGAAATTCTTCGTTTTGGCGAAAAACTTACTAAAAGCATTGAAAAAATTGCTGAAAACGAAAAACATGTTTTTCCGTATTTACTAGCTACAACCATATTTTGTTTTTGGTTAACGAATAAATGGTAAAATTGTAAATTTTCACAATTATCAAGAAAATATATGGGTCTGAGATTAACATTTCTAACTGTAAGGGTATAAAAAATAATTTGCATTCCTTGGGAACAAAAGTGGGAAAGAAAGTGTAATCTAACTTTTTTCCAACACGTCAATTTTTAAAAATTTGCGAAAACCTGTTATTTTGGAACTTTTTGAAAATTATTGAAACATATTCCATACAAGGGATGTTGCAAATATGAGCAATAGTCATTTGGTATATATAATAAAAGCTATTGCATATAGAGGAAAAAATAAAGATTAAGTTAATTTTTCTTCAAACTATCATGTTAATTGTGGCTTTAATATACATATATAAATAGGTATTACCGTGCCGCATATGCCGCATAGCCTTCTTGATCTTCCTCTGGCTCATCATTCAGATAAAAGTGTATTCCAAACTCTTCAGGGTCAGTTTTCGTTGCACATGTAGCAGTCAGCTCTATAACGCCCTCATAAAATCCACTTACTGTAAACTGAAAGGCATTGCTGAGAATAAATATATATGACGCTATGATTTGTGGTAAAACGTACTTGTTGGCAGATGTTCTGTAATGGTAAATTCGGAGCAGCATCCTTACACAATTGCAAGGCAGTTCGCAACTTCTCTTGCTTTTCTTCCAGAATATTACATGCTTTAGAATTCATTAGAATTTCTGTTGCCTTAAATGAAACGGCATCTTCGTGACGATATATATTTGGGCACACATCTCGCAATTTCGTAGATATAGTGCTTACAGATGCACTGTCTTTTAAGTAGCAGTTAATTAGAGCGACAATTAACAGTGCACAAAGCTCCGTACGTGAAATAATAAGTTCTCTGAATGTACAAGTAGCTAGAGTCGCTTGATGTTCTCGCGACAACTGGCTTGCTAACATATGAAATTGGTGCTCGCATAAGATTTTCCACAAAGACAGAACTTCGCACGCGTGTTCTGTCAATGAAGGAAATGTTAATTATTGTTTGCTATCATTAGTTGGATACTCACTTATAAAATAAATTAATGCAGTTAAAGATCGCTTTTCTTCAGCCTGTGCTTGTTCAGAAGCATTCATTTGCGGATCATTCGGATAGGTGTGCGATATGTTGTGTAAGGTATTATATCCGTTGGGTATTGAGGTGTGAACACTGAGAGTTTTGAGAGTGCCTAAGTAAAGACGAAATGTAATAAATTTTGAAGTAATTAAAATCTACTTTCGAACTCACAGGAAAGGTCGCTAACAGAATTTGCTTCCAAAAAGTTTTTAATAGAGTACAAATCTTCCAAGATAATCGTACAGTCAGCTTGCGTTAATTTGCTGTTGAGTGTTCCATCGACGCAACGCATTTTCCAAATAGGACGTAAGAGACGTGCAACATGCACATATAAGCTGTCATGCTTGGGTGAGAAAATGACGACGTTAATGTCATTCACTTGGGAAATTCCTGATCCACACTGTCGGGGCTGACTAAAAACTAAGAAAATAAGACAAAATAAGTTACATTCGTAAGAAAAACGGAAACTGAATGAATAAATTGATGTAGTATTTATTGTACTACTAAATATATAGCCCGCTCAAGAGAATGCTACGCCCACCTGGTATAAGGGAAGGAAAAGTTGGCCACAGATACTTATGGACCCTGCTCAGCTATGCACTGTTGCGTAAATTCATAAGTTAAGGTTCTAACTCCGTCGAACCACTTAGCTAATTGGAACTTTAGTGGTTCAATGACGCAGGAAACTTGAAGTGGAAAGACAGGCTGGGTCTATTTGTCGACGCGAAATCGGTACGCTTTTGTGCACGACGCAGCTTTTATAAGGTATTTTGTTGATAAAGTTCATGAAACAATGAAATAAACCATGCCAATTTGCTAACAACTTTTTTCACAATCCCTAAAATTACCCATTTTTTTGCAGCATAGTTTTAGGTATGAATTTTTGTGTATGTACTACCAGATCCACGTATTGCACGCAACTTTATTTCATTTTCAACATAATCTTAATATCTTCTGACCATATCACGAATAAACCACGTGGTAATAGATGGAAGGCATGTTTCAAGTGTCATGGGCATGAGTGTGATTCGTTTTGCTAGTATTTACTCGTATCACCACCTAGTTGCATCTAGGGCACGCACGAGATTGAGCAGAGCGAAAATGGAAGCTAGACGTCGTTCAGCTGTATACTCCCGAGGTAGCCACAGCCTACTCCACCAAACTCTCTCAGCTACTGCAACAAAACGCTTCTGATCAACAATATATTGTGCATTCTATAACAGCTGCTGCAAAGACAGTACTTGGATATGAAAAACCGTGCTCAGAGAACCCCTGGCACGACGAAGAATGTACCATAATTTCTGAGGAAAAGGACGCAGCATGGAGGGCAACGCTGAAGTCAATTATAACGCGTGCTGTTATGGAACAAGGAAAACGGAAGAGAGGCATACATACATTTTAGTTGGAAGAAGCGGTTGTGGAAGGAGCGAGAGGTTTAAAAACAACAAAACTGCAGGCGTTGACGGCCTGCCGCCGGAGCTGTTAAGACCGGTGACGGTGATCTGGTGAACAACATGCATCAGTTTCTAAATACGGTATGGCTCGAGGAGTGCATGCCGGGTAATTGGAATTTGAGTGTACCATGTTCTGCGCTCAAGAAAGCCAATCCATTGTGTGAAACTATTGCGTTATCACTTTTTACCCATTACTTATAAGGTCCTGTCGAGTGTGATATGTGAAAGATTAAAGAAGATAACTGACCTGATTGGGCCTTATTAGAGTGGCTTTAGACCTGGTAAATCAACAATGGACCAGCTATTCATACTACGTAAATTCTGGAGAAATCCCAAGAAATTCAGATCGACACGTACCATCGCTTCGTCGATTCTTAAACCGCGATATTGCTGATCTCGGTTTGGGCTTGGTACTAAGCAATCTATATCATCACAAATAATAGGCGTGATTTCTTCACTTGCACAGATGTGTTCTACCCATAACTGCACCAGAGCTTCCGTTTCTGTTGCCATGTAATATTAATCTTGTTTTTTAACATTTGGTATATTTTTCTACCCTTACATCCATCCGTAACTTTTTCTATCCCCGCTGTCTCGCTCTTTCCAATACCGACAGCTTAAAAGTCGGTCTGGCCCCCCATTCTGCCAATGGTGTCATGCACGTAGCATCCTATTCCTCGGACGTAAGCAACATTCTTCATCGGTTTCCCACATCTTTTAGCCAGTTTCCACCAAATAAGCAATATATTGCCATTATATGTCAGTAACGTCAGAAATATAGACGTTTTACTTGTGTTTCCTTCAAAGCAAAAAGGAGACACATATGTGTTTCATATCTATCCCTCTCTCTCTCCCCTTCCCTTCACTCTCTCTCTCCCCCTTCTCACTCTTACTCTCTATCGCTCTCGCTCTGCTTCTTTTTCTCTCTCTCTTGGGCAAAAATTAAACTAACTGTTGGTTTTTTACATTTTAATACAGATGGGAGAAAAAAAAATATATCGTTTCAGCTCATAACCTTTTAAAAAAGAAAAACTTGCATAGTTGTTTCGTACAAACAAGTATTTTGATAGCACATCATAACAACAAAAAATGTACCGTTATACAAATAAGGCAAATTTATGGGTGGTTTTATAAATATGAAACGCACCTTACATATATATGTATACGTATATATATATTTTTTTTTTTTTTGATTTGTAAAATTTTCAGCAAAGAGGAAAGAAGAACCCGAAAAATCTCTCTAATATTCTATAAAATACTCAATATTGTTCCTATTGTTATCGCAAATAGATAGCGAGGTTGCATTGTGGATATCTTTACGAAAAGGTGATGCTAAGAGTAGATTTCCTCACTGACATTGAAATCTTCCAAAATAATACAGGGTGTCCGTCGGGAAAGTATATTACTTTGTTCTGTCGCCATTTTGGTAAACATTAGTCTTGACAGTTCATATTTGGCAGTCGTGAAGTAGAGACGTGGCAAATTTATTATGGGAAATATTCGATAAACCAACGTGTTTTAATCGTTAAAACATTTTATCAAAATCAATCATCGATTACTGTGACGATGAGAAAGTTACGTGAAATTTTTGGGAGAAACAATATGCCAACAAAACGGACTATTTATTGTGCAGTGAGTGATTTCGAAGAAAGAGGGTCTGTAGCTGATGGACCCAAGCATGGACCACAACGTACTGACTGCTCCTGACTTCTTTTTGTGGGGATATCTGAAAAGCAAGGTTTATGCAAACGAACCAGAAACGCTTGAACAACTCAAACAAAATATTCGAGATGAAATTAATGAAATACCGCGGGAAATGTGTGAGAATGTAATGGAAAATGTGCTCAAAAGGGCTCGCATTTGTGAGGCTAACAGAGGCGGACATTTATCAGATATTATATTCCATACACAATTGTCGACATTAAATAAAACATTTATCAATATAAGATCCGTTCTCCTTCATTTAATCAAAAATTGTAAACAAAGTAGTATATACAGGGAAGGGTGTCCTGTATTATGGCCATGCAGTGATCTTTGCTAATTATTTTTTTTACAAACTCGATTTGCTGATCAACTTGCCATGGAATATTTATAATTTTGTTCCGGCATCAAATGCTTTGAAAAATAGAGAAAAAAACATGAAGCTTATCAGTATTTTCTGGATGAATGTTCATTGACAAGAAAAAAGAAATATGAATGACATTAAAAAAAAAGAGTTGCATTTTATGTACGAAACAAGACCACGTTCTGCGAACAGGTTCCAAGTCCAGCTAGTTTTTCACAACTGAAGGATCCACAGCTGCTAAGGAGATCAACTACTGCAGCAGCAACTTGGCTCCAGGGGACATACAATTAAGGATAGCAATAGCAAATATATGTGCAAAGTGCAATCAAAGATACTCAATCAATCATGCTCATCTAGTATACTTCTTCAACTGATCCATTCAAACAATTGGCAAGTTTATCATGCTCATCATTATCGGAGGCTTCAACTATAACAGCGTCACTGACGCGTTCGTGAAAGTTTAACTTGAGTTAGCGTACCTAGAGTTAATTCCGCTGTACTGGCACAATCTACGTAATTACGAGAAAAATTATAAAAACATAATAATATGAGTTATAGTTTTAAGTACACGCCCACCACGGCTAAGGAAAGAGCTTTCACTCCACCGTGTAATAAAGCGGTATTCTAACTCTCAGCTACCGATCGCCCAAGCATCAGTACTCATTTTACATTCGATATATAAACTACTTATTTGCACGTTTAAAGTCCCTGTTTGGTAAAATAATCTCCATTTTGTAAACCCCAGAAATAAAAGGTAAAACCTTGCCAATAAATTAAATTCATTGGATTATAAATTCTTTAACCCCCGTGTTTCTCATTTTCTTTCATATAAAATAAAAACACCGTCCGATCAACCCCCCGTATTAACAGATGTTCTATGAAAATACTTGTTTGGACGAAACAACCATGCACACAAACTTTGGGATTTGTGCAGATAACGGTACTTTCATTTTTGCGATAATTCTGTTTTTAGACCTTCGGATTATTAGTAAAAAAATAATATTGCGAAATTTATATACATTAGTTTTCAATATTTTTCTATTGGAAGGTACGTTTGCACTTTGAAAACTAATAGAAAAATATTTTTTACAAATCTTCACAAAACTCTGATTAGTTTTCAATATGTTGATTAGTTTTCAATATGTTGATTAGTTTTTAATAATTTTGCGGTTGAAAACTATATCACTTCCTGTTATAAGCCTCTCGGATTAGAATTCATATTCGTTTGCAAATCTTCTAGTATTTGGTAGTTGTACTAATTGTTTATTTGGGCATCTGATCTGAATCATGTCATTCAGACGTACAACGATTGTCGCATATTAGGGCGAAAGCAAATGCGACGATGCCTCATTTGAATCGTACGTCCATTGTTTGGCAAAGATGAAAGAGCTGTTGCAGATGTTGACTGTTCTAAAATTAGAATCACGAGAGATTATGAATACGATAGCGGATAATCAAGATCGGATATCCCAGATTTCTTCGCCCAGCGGAGACACAACGCCTCGTGCTGCATCTGAGGATCGAGGATCGGTACACTCAGTCAGATCGGGAATATCGACCACAGCGCTAGCGGTGATTCTTCCCAGAGGAATCAAGGTTATGTCCATAATCTTAGTCTACCTCCTTGTGATATCGATATTTTTGAGGGTGATTTTTGACATGAACGACATTTAGCGACCTTTTCACGGTGATATATGTAAAAAATGGGCGTTTAAGTAACGTGGAAAGACTGTGTCACTTGATTCCCAAAAATAGTGGGGAGGCAATAGACATTACAAGCAAATTCCCGCTAACAAACCAAGACATCAACCTCGCTTGGAATGTCTTGAAGGATGAATATGATAATACGCGCATTCTAGTTAACAACCAATTGAGGATACTTTTTAATATTCCGAGTCTTGAGCAGGAATCTTGTGGGGGATTGAAGAACGTACAACGGGGGATAAATGGTTGTCTTTTGGCAATGATCATTTATAATATACCGACCTCAAAGTGGGATCCCATTTTGGTTTTCATTTGTATACAGCATTTGCCAAAACCTACTGTATCTTTATGGAAGCAGAGTGTAAAGGATAAATGGGCTTTGTCCACTTGAAAAGATTTAGATTCCTTTCTCATGGAAAGGGTTCAAACATTGACATGCCTTTATGATCTTAAGGGAGCTCTCCTAAAAAAGGCAAATGCAAAGCGGTGAAGACCCAACACTTTATCTCATCGGAATAAGGTATGTGTGCTGTGTGGAAAACAGAATCATCCCCTTCGTACATGTCCGCGGCAGGCGAAATAAATGTTGCGTGAACTGCCTTGCTCGTGGATATGCTGTGAAAGATTGCCCAAGCAAATACGAATGTACTACTTTGCTACACAGAGGAACTGTGGAAAAACCCCTTCAAGCGTTTCATACCATGCAGAATAGGAACGTTTTGTTGGGCATGCAGTGGTAAATATTATACATCGTGGTGTTTCGCGTCCCGCTCGCGCTTTAATTGACCTGTCTTCATTATGGAAAATTTGCAAAATCTGACAGGCAGATCTCATAAAATTTATTGTCTGAAAATAGGTTCTACTTTAGTGCAGTCAAAGATTTCGGAAAATCTCCCATCATTCACGATATCTTCCAATGTGACGCCTTGTATCCCAAATCT
Organism: Philornis downsi; assembly: GCA_019455685.1. Taxonomy (NCBI): domain Eukaryota; kingdom Metazoa; phylum Arthropoda; class Insecta; order Diptera; family Muscidae; genus Philornis; species Philornis downsi. Next base: position 31,454 of record JAHXMU010025726.1, on the reverse strand, counting down.
TCGTTTGCCAGATCCGAACTGCTTTAATAGTCGGCCTGTTGAATTACTACTCGGAGCAGACCTTTATCCACAACTTCTTTTAGAGGGAATGCGACCAAATATCATGGGTTCCGTGATAGGCCAGAACACCGTATTCAAATGGATCATCACGGGTCCTCTTTCTTCGGTAAATGTGTTTACTACCACCTTACCATTTCGGAAAAAGACGCGTTGAAAAAGACGCTTTTTCCCTTCTGGGAATTTGCAAAATGCCCCAAATATCGCACATTGTCTGCTTCTGATAAATATCGAAAGAAATCGCGGACATTAGAATCGAACAGGGAGATTTCATCAGGAAAAGGAAAGTACCACAACATTTTATACGCTACTCCGTTCCCTACTCACTTCTGACATCAACGTCCTTCACAGGCTCCAAAGCGTTCGTCGGGCAATACTCTCCCCTCCCATTCTTTGGTGCATCCCCACAAGGGTCGGTCCGACAGAGCCACTGCGAGCGCGCCTAGGCAAGGCGAACGGGAGGAGCGGCAATTAAAGCAAAAGATCGTTCCACGTGCTCCCATGTAATATTATACGACTTATGCCAATGGCGGTCGTACAAATTAAATCAGCCAAAAGATGTGTGCCGGTTCGGGCTTTATTAGATTCCTATGGCGAGTATACAATAGTGTGTGCTGTTCTGCCAATAACAACAGTCAATGATGAACCGGATGTGATATAGTCACTAAATCCATCGCATCAACAGACCATCACCGCGAAATTAGCAGATATGGGTTCACTACTCGTCCCCTCACAGTCTGCACCAGAAAAGCTGAGGGAGACGTACGAAGCTTTTCCGTTTGCCGATCCAACATTCGGTTTCGGACAAAACAGCATAGTTGACCAATTTTCGGTATCATTTTGAATACATTAGTTATGCAGTTGAAGCTGTTTGATTTGAGTGTTAGTATGATTCTGAAGACCAATCTATTTTGATCATTTTATTTAACGCATTGACTTTTTGTTTTCATTTGATGTCTCAATTTTATTTTTTTACATTGCATTGAAGATAACATAAGTATACCAGCATCAAAGGAATACCAACAAACCAGGCCATGGCATCATACAATTTTTGCTGTACTACTGCCGTAAGCAGATTTATAGCCGTCAAAAAGGTGATAAAAACCGATCGATTTTTATTTCTAGGTCACATGATAAGCTCCAATGAAGTCAAATAGAACAGGTTTTAGTACTTCACACAATATACTTTACACAATATATAATATAATATACACGCTATGATTGTATTTTTGGTTACCCCCGTATGACAAAAAAAAAAAAAATGAACCCATCATATTGCGGTATTTATTTAAGAAAGATGAATGAAAAGAACACGAAAAAAATAAATTTTAGCAGTCAAAATTTCAAATCACAAAAGTGTAAAAATAAATTAGTAAATAATGGAGATTTATAAAAAAAAATTTAGCCACGCCCATAAAAAAACAGCGCGGCAAAATTTTTTCTTAAAATAGCTTAATTTGCCTGAAATATACACAAAAAAAGGAAATAAGTGAAAAAATAATTTTGTCCCGCTAACTTGTACTAGTCGAAACACTGTGCAGCGGGCGTGGATACGCCACAAGTACTAACTCAGGAGCCTCCAACAGTGGCACAGGTCAGTTCGGTAAATAAAATGAATTCGTTCTCTGATGTACCCAGAAAAGGCACTGCACAGACTCCCATAACGCAGCCTACCATCGCACAGCCTTCTAATACCCAGATAAATGGCCTGAATCAATGATTCACCAGCTCACTCAAACAATGACAACGTTCATCTCTTCCATGCAGTAAATGATGCAAGATTTCATGCGCATCCAGACTCAGTTTCGTGTCGAACTACCTCCAAGCGACATCTATTAGAATTCAGAACCAAAGTGTTTCCTGACAATATCAGCTATATATTCCCCACCGCGATTCATGGTAACAACGGAACAATTTCTACAGTTCTTCAATTCCCTTGATCACAGATTCTTAGCTGAAGTGACTGTAATGCAAAACATACGCATTGGGGTTCCCGATTACTCTCCCCTAGGGGTAGGGAATTGTACAACTGCTTAATGTTACGTAATGAAGAATTGGATTTCATCTCGCCTGGACAACCAACCTACTGGCCATCGTACCGGAATAAATTACCGTATCTAATAGATTTTTGTATTTCAAGAGGTTTTTATAGAACAAGGATATATCAGCCGAAACTAGCTTAGAATTATCATCTGATCATTTTCCAGTTATTATATCTTTGTTCGAAACCTCAGTGGAAATTGAAGGGCCAGTAAGGCTAAATTCTTATAGAACAAATTGGCTTTCGTACAAGAAATATACGAAAGTTCATCAACGTGAACTGTCATCTCGAAAATGAGGCGGACATCGATAATACACTTTCAGAATTCTGTACCGCTCTGAAGAAACTGCATACCACGCCACGCCTCCTGAGGCGCCAACGAGGACATCCAAACGGGTATTCACAAATTCGGAAATAGATGACTTACTAGCCAACAAAAGAAGATGTAGAAGATAATGGCAGGAAAGAAGATCGCCAAACTCAAAACTTAGACTGGGGGCAGCAGTAGTTAAATTAAAGTCCGCAGTGGAAAAAGCAGATGTACGGAACACCTCCAATTATATCAAATGCGTATCCCATACTGACAATGCACTATGGAGAGCGCTAGGAAGCGCTACCACCCCCGTTGTGACTAATTTTCCGCTACGAAAGGAACACGGAGACTGTTGTTGAACGTTTGGAACGAACGACCAAATGAACAATTTTGTTTGGTCAACCTACACACAGATGCGAGCGAGATTCTATAAATAATTAAGACTCTTAAGCCGAATAAGGCGCCGGGCATATAATTGCCCTTTATTGCATTAGAACATCTGGTGAAAATATTCAATACAATTACTGACATAGGATATTTCCCACAAGCATGGAAAAATTCGGTCATCACTACGATATTGAAACCAGGGAAGGATAAAACTTTACCTTCCTCCTATAGACCAATAAGCCTACTTTCGAGTATTTCCTATTAGCTATTCGAAAAAGTCGTTCTGCTCAAGATCAAACCTTTTCTCTCCTCGAATAATATAATTCCCGATCACCAGTTTGGATTTAGGGAAGGGCACAACACAATAGAAAAGATTAATCACTTGATTAGCGCAAAAGACATTCGTTTGAACGCAGGGAATATTGGTGTGCCGTATTTCTAGACATTACTTAAGCTTTCGATAAAGTTTGGAATGATGGTCTAATGTTCAAAATTAGAAAGCATCTACCGACAAATAGGCACACACTTCTTCAATCATACCTGGACGGTAGAAAGTTTAGTGTAAAGTATGATGGCTACTAAAAGGAGAATTGCCCTATATTGGCAGGCATTCCTCAAGGAAGTGTCCTTGACCCTTTGTTATATCTTTATGATATTCCGGTTGACCCTAGAATCCTCAGATCAACTTTCGCTGACGATACTGCAATGATGTGCTGTCACAAGGACCAAAACTAGGCAGCAAATATCCTCCAAATTCATCTCAAACGCGTTGAGAAGTGGCTCATTGACTGGAGAATAAGAATAAACGAAAGTAAATGTAGACAAGTAACATTTACACTAAACAACAACACGTGCCCAATTCTCAGGCTCAATAATATCGTCATTCCTCGTAGCTCAGACTTTATCTACCTAGGCGTCCATCTAGGCAGAAGAGTAACCTGGAAAAAGCACATCGAGGCTAAAAAGACGCAGATGAACTTGAAAATTAGACAATATCACTGGCTGCTTAACTCTCTGGACTTAGCCTAAACTGTAAGGTGTTGATCTACACGGGAATAATTAAACCCATATGGTGTTACGGTGCTCAACTCTGGGGCAGAGCCAACCGCAGCAACGTGGATATAATCCAAAGGGTACAATCATAGATGTTACGAGACATTACGGGAGCTCCTTGGTACATGAGAAACTGTAATATACATAGGAACTTGAATATACCATATATGAAAGAGGAGATAGAAAAGATCAAAGTAAAACATATAACCAGAATAGAAGATCACCGTAATGTTCTAGCTAGAAACCTTGCTTACCCCTCGGCACTCATTACGAAGAGTAATACATGAGTTTGCGGCATTACGCCTGGAGACTCTCCGCTCATGTATTCCGGGTCTTGGCCTCTTTTCTCACGTAGTTTAAATATATGATGAGGGACATGTGCGTAACTTAAACCTCCCATGTTAATAAAACTGTGAGATCATTTGTACGAACATTGCGCTAAACTACACCATTAGAGCTGCTAACTCAGAAGCTGTCATGAGCTTTTGTATATTAAAGTAATCCCTGCCGATCTCAGAGGACCGTATAAACAAAAAAAAAAAAAACCATAAAGCTAAAAAAAAACAAAGCGGGAAAAATACATACTCGTCCACAATTAGATCTAAGATTCAATTACATATTGTTAGGCTCACTACGTGAGCGATCCAACGATCCGACAAAAAGAAGTGTTAAAATAATTTGGAAAAATGTTCAACATAAGGAGTCATTCCAGGCTTTAACTGACTAAAAGAATTACTTGTATATAAAATCATCGATTTAATTAAAACCGTAGTTCCGAAAAGAAAGTATTAATTCAACACTAACTAATTGATAAGAAAGTATGCAATGTCCTTAATCAAACGACAATTTCAAAATGTTACATTTGTGGAGCTGGACCAAAAGAAATTAACGATATGATAAGACTAGTCCGCAAATAACATTATGAATTTGGACACTGAACATTTTAAGCATGTTTCATACGGATGTCAATATCAAAAAACAATCCAATGAGTTCGAGAAAATAAAACAAAAAATGCAATTGAAATTTAGAACCAAAATAGGATTACTTGTTGAGAGCAACTGTGTGATAATTTTGTGCATTTTACAATTGAATGACTTAATTTCTATGAGCCAATTATATACGATATATAGTCTGCAAATATTTATTTTAGTTGTATATGAAAATCAATACATTAATTTCAAACTATGTTACTTCTCCAATAAATTTTTAAGATTTTTTGGAATGAGTCATAGTTCTGTTCAATCTAGCTAGTACCTTATCTGCAATCACGGATCACTCGCACTTCCATAACAATTGCAGAACACCCTACATGTATTACCATGTCATCAACATAATGTCGCGTATTTTGATCAGGGGATATCCAAGATGACTTATGCATATCTTTATGTGAAACTGATCAGTCTGAGTCCATAGCAATTTTTTATGCAGAATGAATTTTTCTAGAACCTACATTTCCTTCCTATTTTTGTATAAAATATTACAGAGCAATGTTGTTGTCATAAACTGTTTCTTTGTTCTCATCGCTTTAGTCTTCCTTCGGTGAGAATAAGCTCAAATATTTTATGTCGACTGCATCGTATCTCCTAAATGATGTTGGTCTTATATTTGCCAGGGAAAACCTCAATCAATCTGATAAAGGCACTTTCCAGATGTATGTCCTTAAATCATAGTCTTTAGAACCAGAGATATGGAATCTTAATACAGGAGTTGAAATTCAATAGATAGGTCCGTAGTCGGAATCAACTATATTCGCGCGAGCCCGAAGAAAAAAAAAAATAAAAAAACATTTCATAAAATTAAAAGAAAGATTGTGTCACATTCTTATTGCCTATTTTCGCTCTTTATTAACATTTTTAACTATTTGCCAGCATTGATGTAAGGAGTAAAAGTATGAATTTGATCACTGCATAAACACAAATTTTACGTGAAATGGAAAAGCTTTCTTGTTTTGATATTAATGCTTGCATTTGCCTAAAGCGAATATCTTCACATGCTGCCAAAAGATGAACTAAAAATTGCAAACATCGACTGAACATTACATTACACATTCGACATTAGTCGAAGTACGCAGCGGACAGTGAACGAAAAACTCTT
>JAHXMU010025726.1:0-16319 GCA_019455685.1 Philornis downsi | reverse complement strand
CGCCGATGTTACTTTTTTAATTACTTTCCTTGCCGACGACATCTTCACAAATAAAGTTGTTCAACCGGTTGCGGGTTGCCTACGTCACAGCTGTCGATTTTGTCGAATTCTGACAAGTAGTATATGTAAAAGACGCTGCAACAAAAGTTGAAAGTGTAACCGCGGCGTTAGAAAAAGGAATAATGCAAGATTAATTAAATTTGTTATGGTAAAGTGTTAGTATTAGTGTTAGTTAAGTGTTCAGTCTAAAAGAAAGTTAATTTTGTAGAAGGGACCTAACTGAAGATTGTACTAAAATAGAGAGTTGGACCACCAAATTGTAAAGCACTTAGATAGAATCTCAAAAAAATCTTTAAAAGACTTCTTTTAGGAAAGGGTAGAGGGTGTTAAAAAATATAAAAAAATTTCAAGAGAGTAGTTCGGTCATTTGATAGAATTAACGTGATTATTAGGGCTTCTATGTTTTCAGAATTCTTAGATAAACATTTAGATAAATTGAAATTTTAGATTATGACCAATACTCGTAAGTAATTTTTTTGTCCCTTATAACTCGTTTTAGGTGCAAAAGAGAAATTTCAAGGCTTACACGTTTCCAACTTTTATTAGGTTAGATATAACGCAGATAATACGGAACAATTGTCTTCGATTGGTTGAAGGTTAAAATATAAAACCGTTTGGTTAAATTTACAAAATTTGGTTCGGCCGTGAAGTCGCGGCCGACGTAAATTAAAAGAAAAATGAAATAATGAAACCAAGACAACTAATTTTTAAATGAATATTTTATATGAAGATATTGCCACAAATCATTGGACACCACTTAAGATTATTTATTTTGTTTTGTTTAAGTTTTATGCAAATAAACATTGTGTAAGTGTATTCGAAATTTGAATATGTGTAGATAGTCGTTTATTAAGGATTTCGGGAATGGGTGGATAAAGACCTAAAGACGTTGGTGTATAGACAATAAGCATCGTCGCGAAACTGAACGATGACTTTGGTGGGAAGAGCATAGAGGGTGGATAGCCCATCGAGTCCATCCAAATCTGTATAAGGTTTGTTTTAATGTGTGGAATTATGATTTTTCATTATTTTGCTAGTTTCGAAAAGAGACTCAGAAGGTAACATTCATCTTAATTGAATGTTATTGTTGCCCTCAGTCAGTGTTCGCGGATTGGGAATTCACGTCAAACAAAGCTGGAGCTAGCTTAGACAGCGGCATCGATACGGTAATAAAGGACGATAACATATTATTGAAAGAAACAGTTCCATTTAAGTTACGTTTACATTATTATTAGAAATTTTAGACATTCTTCGCCATAAACTTCATAACAGATCAACTTCGGAGTGGAACTGCCTCATTGCGTAAATGCAATTAAAGACCTGACTGCAACTTTACAATACGTTCAATAAAAAAAAATATTAAAGTATGTTAACTAGTAACACTGCATAACCAATCGAAAAAAGTAGTAGTAGTAAAAAGTATCTCTATCTGGTATAAATATATGGCATTTCTTTTCGAACAGCGGCAGTCTGCATACTAATTATGTCCAGGGGTAGTAAATGCAAAATTACATTTTGTGTATCGGATGGGGTGATGTGAAGCGCATCGGTGATGAGTAGACTAGCCATCTTTTGGATGTCTTCCACCAGACGATAACTCCATACAACATTATCGGTTTTACTACTGCAGTATACAATCTGTAAACAATGCAAGGCTTTAATTCCCATTGTTTCCCTATTGCCCTCTTGCAGGCATATAGCGCCACTGTGGCCTTTTTCGCCTTGTCTAGAATGTTGAGTTTGAAATTCAGCTTCTTCCCCAACAATACACTAAGGTATTTTGCACAGTCCGCGAAAGGAATTTCAGTACCTCCCAGGAAGATAGGATCCACAGGTGGAATCTTGTTTAGAATTACTCCGAGACCGTTGATAGATCTAAAGTCCTCTATTTTTTCCCGGCTTTGGGAATAAAGACGCCTTGATGTCCCACCACAAAGCAGGGATACATGTTAGGTCGATAGAGCCGGTATAGACCCCCTCAAGCCATGGAATCAGCGTATCAGTTCACCCGGTGAAATCATATCCGGTCCGGGGAGCTTAAAGGGTTCAAAACTTTCAATTGCCCACGCTATTATTATGATTTCCCTGGCAGCAGCCGACGGTTGATTTGACGCAGGTTGACCGCGACAGTTCCATTTCGGGAATTACAAGGAAAATTATTATCCAAGAGCAACTGCAGTGACTCTTCGCTGGATGCTGTCCAATCACCCCGTGGTTTTCTGAAATAACCTATCGTTCACGGTGTGGAGGCCAGTATTTTCCTTAGCCTTGCGACTACGGAAGTGTCTTCAACTTTGTTGCAGAATTCACTCCAGGACTTCCTCTTGGCCATTCTCAGTGCACTCTTATACTCTTCAAGCTCCTCCTTGTAGCTGTTCCAGTCCTGTAAAGCTCTTGTGGAGCTAGCCCTGTTAAAGAACTTCCTACATCATTTCCTGAGACCTACAAGTTCCGTCGACCATCATCGCGGTCATTGCTTACCCCTGGCTTTACCCTTGGGACATGAGGCTTGCAGCGAGTCATTCATTGCCTTTATGAGCTGTCCCACAGACTGCTCGATATTCTCGATGTTTCGGGCATTAATGTGAGGTAACCTCGAAAAGTTCCTGTTAAATGCTTCCCTATATTTATTCATGTTTACTATACTGACATACGGTGGAAAAATAGTTCTTTGAACTCATTCCAATCCAATTAAACAGAAACTGATATAACGGTGATCTAAAAAGCTTCGATTGCCCAAAACTTTCCACTCTCCAATCCCATCAGCTAGTTCCCCAGAAACAAGGGTAACATCCAGCACCTCTTGTCTATTTCTGGCGATAAATATGGGTTCATCACCCTTATTACAAATTGTCAGGTCAATACTTACAATATACTCAATAAGTGAGTCACCCCTGTTGCTAATGTCAGTACTACCTCAGATGTAATGGTGCGCATTGACATCACTGCTCACAATCAGGTTCTTTCCAGCGGTTTTCAGAGCATGTGACATTTACGCCGAAGTCAGCCTAATTTGAGAACTGTCGTGTTCCAGGCTAGCCACTGTCATATCTTTGCTACTTAAAGAAGGAAAATATTAAGATCACTCTCAACAAGTAGACAGGATCTGTGTACATCTTCACCTGTACTTAAGATTAACTTAAAATCAGAAGTCCTTAATCCGCAGGCCTTGCTACCGCTCAACCATGGTTCCTGAATAAGGAATCCCTCCTCTTTAGAGTGGTGGAGGTTTATTTGAAGAAACCGAAGTACAATCAGATTTCTTCACCACTGTCCACATCTCCCCTGTTGATGACTCCCAGCACCAGGCTGTCCTTGACAACCTTAGCAAAGGATCTCGGACCAGTGTTACCATTGATCCCTTTGAATCTTTTGGATACCGGCACGGCAGGTGAGGCATCTTGTTTATCAGAAATGCCTCGTGCCCATTTCAGAGATTTCCTCTGCTTTGCAGTCAGTGTATTCGGATGGAATTTCGAGAGCTAGGCGCCGACCGTTTTTTCTTCGAAGGTCTGGTGTGTTTGCCTTCCGAGGCCGAGGTCTCAGGCAAATTACCAGCCTTGGAAGTCTGATTATAGAGCCTGTTGACAGGTTCAGTCTTGTTATTGTTAGTCTTCGTGTCCGTATTGTTTTCCGTATCGTTTCCAGTATTATATGTCGTATGTGTATCTAATTGTGTAGTTTTTTTGTGTTTGTTCCGAGTTTTTATTCTCGTCTTGTTTCTTGTCCGGTCCCACGAGTACAGGCGTAAGTAGGTCCATCACTTCATAGTCTTCATTGAAACGCGATAAGGACTATTGTACTATACTGACAGTCGGTAACACCTGACTGCACAGCTGAAAGCCCTAAGCACGGTCGTGTTTAGTATAACCAGTACTATAATTTACCATCAAATCCATGAGAGAGAGCTCCAGAGGAATGGATAGACCCCCTGATGATGATTTATTGGAAACTATATATGCTATAAAGGTCTTAGGTGAGCCATGGTATTTGGTTTATCTCATATAGCAATTTCGGGTAACTTTTGGTTGCATTACATTTCCATAATAGAAAAGTAATACTTAAGCTCCTGCACCGCAACAAGATTGTTACCCTTTGCAGAGGATATAAAGTATAAGTACAAAATAATAATTTTAGTAGTACATACAGTGCCGCTCACTTGAGTAGCACCCCCTTTAAATATTTTTTTTAAGCTCGATTTTTTTGTTGTGCTTTTATAAATCGTATTTCACGTATTTGCTGTAATCATATAACATACATTTTCTTTCATTTTAATGAATTAAGTATTAAACCATTAAACACAAAAAAAGTCAGAAATGTAATTTCAGTTTTTGGTTCATTTGAATACACGAAAACATTAATTCTAAATTAAAGGCATTATTGTTTGCTTGCATCTAATTTAAAAACAAGTATTTTAAGTAAAATTTACTAGTGGTTGCTTCCGCCCTTATATTCTGTATTCTGGTAAAGAATCATACAGTTTTTTGATTAGGTCCAGCAAAATACACGACCAGACCTGTTTAATTCCATTAATGAGTTCACTTTTGCTTGAATATTGTTTGCCTGATCGTACACCTTGAGTATTAGTTAAGTCTGGCCAGTTCATAACCTCAACATATTGACTTTCAATCCATGATTTGACGACTCTTCCTGGCGCGTTGTCATGCCGGAATTTCTATTTCAAGTGTCCGAAAACATTTTTAACTTCAGGAAAACTTCTTTCCAGTACGGCTTTGTATGAAGCCGCATTCATTTCTGCAGAGAGAAACTGGATCTCTACTGTGTCATAATAAGAGATCGCACCCCCTTCCCGGCTGTGTAATCGATTGAGTATGTGTTTCTCTTTTCGAAGATCGTGGAAGTAGTAATTAATTTTTTTTTTTCGTCGGAAAATGTATTTCTATTCCTCTCTCTACTTCACGTTACAGTCGTACGACAAAAATTAAGGCGACGTTCCTTACGGAGATTGTCTAGCGGTGGTTTCTTTTTAAGTCTAAAGCGTTGCAAGTGCGCTACTCTAAAAATAACTCTTTTTACCGTTGATACACTTGCACTTACGCCAGCTTTTTCCTTGATTTAGGCAGCACAGTCGTGTGAATTTGAGGCATATTTCAGAATAGCTCTCTTGTCAGCGGCTGTAGTAGCACTTTCTGTTCGACCTTTCATATTATTTCCATAGCTTTCGGTGTCACGTAAATATTTCAATATAATTTTGGGACTTCTATTAGTTTTTCTGGCTATTTGATGAATAGAAAGTCCACACTCCTTGTAGGTTTTAATTTTGGACCTTTCCTCGACACTCAAGGATTTAACTCGGCCCATTTTACTTAAAATCAATTATTTTATATTTAATTATACACAATTACTGTAATCCGATGTGATTTATGATGATCTGCAAAAGAATTTCACTGATTACCACGTGAGGGGTGCTGTTCAAATTTTTTTTCCATTCATTTTCTTTATTGAATCTTCTTTTTGAAATTTACAATAAGTATTCAAATCTTAATCCTATCTTAAACTAAAGCATCCTGCCATTGTCGGATCTTATTTTTAATGAGCCGAACTTTGTATCACCGGACCAAGTCTAGCGTGTCCTTTCTTCTTAGCCGTATATGACCGGGAAAATGTTGAAGGTTTTGAGCGAGTGGGTTTGAGTGGGAGGACAACTTCGATACATATGACCTGCTTAATTTTCTTATTTCCTCGGAAATATAAGGAATGTTTAAATCCTTGTGCATGTTATCATTTCTAACATACCATGGGGTGCCACAAATTTGGCGCAGTATTCTTGATTGTCTTATCTGTAGCTTATTTATCTTAGAAGCCGATGCCGTTCTCCACAATTGGATGCCGTATGCCCATATTGACTTCAATATGGTTTTGTAGATAATGATTTTATTTTCCAAACTAAGAGTAGACTGGGAGCCAATAAGCCAGTGGAGTTGAGCCATTTTTAATTTCAATTGTATGATTTTTGACTCAATGTGATTTTTCCAGGTGAGATGTTGATCAAGGTGAATACCCAAATATTTGACGTGGTTATGAACGGGTATGGTACTACCGTGAATAGTGAGGGCTGGGCAATTGTTCTGTCTAAGAGAGAATGTAACCTGTACACTTTTAGTGGCATTTACTTTTATCTTCCACTTTTCGAGCCAAGATTCTAATGTATGTATATGAGACTGCAGTTGTCTAGAAGCCATTAATGGGCAAGTGCTAATGCTCATGAATGCAGTGTCATTGACGAAAGTTGAGGTTTGAATTAGGGAATGAACAGGCATGTCAGAGGTGTAGATGGTATATAGTATAGGGCCTAGTATACTGCCCTGCGGAACTCCTGCTGAAACTTTTCTTTGAGTTGAAATAGAGTCCTTCGATTTTGCTACACAAGATCTATTCTTTAGATAGCTCTCCAGCAGCTTGTGGGTATTTGTCGGTAGAAAAAAAACTATTTTGTGAATAAGGCCTTCATGCCACACATTATCAAAGGCTTGGGAGATGTCTATAAAGAGAGCTGAGCAATATTTCCGTTCTTCGAATGTTTTTCTGATCTGGGTTACTATACGGTGTACTTGTTCTATCGTTCCATGATCCTTACGAAACCCAAACTGGTGCATGGGTATTACATGGTTTGCTTCAGTATGGGGGTACAAAATTTGGAGAAAGATCTTTTCAAACAGTTTAGATAAAATAGAAAGTAAATTTCCGAACTTCGAATGTTTTTCTGATCTGGGTTACTATACGGTGTACTTGTTCATGACTGACCAAATTGGTGCATGAGTATTGCATGGCTTGCTTCAATATGGGGGTACAAAATTTGGAGAAAGATCTTTTCAAGAAGTTTATATAAAATAGAGAGTAAACTTATGGGTCGATAGGATGTAATTTGTGACAGTTCTTTTCCAGGTTTTGGAATCATTATTATTTCAGACAGCTTCCATGATCGAGGAAAGTATCCAATTCGAAGCATAGCATTAAATATAAATAAAACTAATTTGAGGATATTGTGGGGGAGTTCTGAAATCATTTTCGCTGTTATTTTATCGTGTCCAAGGGATTTATTCATTTTCAACGAGGGAACATTTTTCTTTAAGAGAGATAGACTTGTTTTCATGGGATTTGTAACCATTGGGCTAATGATCGTTGGATTCACACGAGAGATTGTATAGTTAGAAGTAAATACTTCTTCCAGATGATCAGCAAATTCTTTGACTTTTTCATCACTACTCCTTGCCCATCCTCCATCTTTCGTCCGTTGTCGATAACCCAGTTCCATTAACTTGATCATGTGGTCACCTTAATTTTTATGTTTTAGAACAATTATATTAGTTCCATTTATTGCAACCCTAATGCTATTGTTGCACTTGGCGGTTAACGTTTTTGTTATTTTTATTTTGTTAAAGTACAGCCAACCTTTTAATTTATTTAGATAAGCCTTTGATGTATCTTTGAATTCAGACATCTTGTTTAATTGTAATTCAGTCGTCATTAAAGTAGTGTCGTCCAACAACAAGTAAGGCTCTTAAGAAATTTATATGAAATAACCTTAATTTTAACTAATAACTTTAACTCTTTTTAGAGAATAAACTCCTCACAGTTATCAAAATTTAAGTCTAACAAATACCTGAGTTTTGTTCTTTACGACGACATCTTTATTCTTTGTTGGAGTTTAATTGTGGGACTCCAAATGTTGATATATACCTGTTAAAAGTGGCTGTCATTTTCTTGTATTAAGAGTTAATTTGTTCGAGACGGCCTTATCGGAATTATGTCTATTATTGTCCGATTTTATGAACAAATTTTTTGTCTTGCTCTATCGTGGTATTAATGTAAGTGTTTACGAGAAACTAACGATTCCATATCGTCCCCCCTACGCACTATTAAATACCCGTTCTCATTTCTATTCCTTTAACTGTTAAGAATATAGCTTTATTCCAACACTCAAGTAGTGAGATACTTCGTGAAATGTACACTTGAACTCTCGTGAAGTGGCTAACACAAGTTCAGTACTTATTTTAATCTCACTCCATTAAGAACAGTGCGAAACTTACACTCAAAGGAAATATATGACCCCATATATATAAGCAGAAAAATATAAGCGGAAAGGTAAACCGTTCAATAAAAAGAAGTTTCTATCGAAATTCTAACCCCCCGTATTTTCATTTTCTAACTTCTAATTTTTTGAAACCACTTGTCATAATCCCCCGTATTAACATTTTTTGGTCCGATCGAGCCGGATCGGCAAGTGGTTTTAAGAAAGAAGTTTTTCAATTTCAGAATTTCTTTTGAAAAACTTCTAATCAACCCCCCGGAACTGTGAGTACAACAGGAATATTACTTAACATTGCTGCGTACATTTTGGATTGCAATTAATAAATTTACGAGATTGAGAAGGTATGTTAATTCCATATACTCGAAGTGCACACTAGACATATTACAAGAACAAAAACATAGAGTTTATGTTACAAGAACAAGAATTAAGAAAAAACCGTAAAGAGTGATTTGCTGTTAGCAAGTAAAAATATCCCTTGCTTTTTACAACGAGATCCACAAAGAGTTTAACAGCAAAAATTACGATATTTTCAAATTGCAGTGATATGTATGTGATATACTAAAATTTATTCTGTTATGTAAATAACATAAGCAATGCAAATGCTCTGAGAACATACTCTACATCTAACAATTGTCTCGAGTGCTTTCCTTCAACATACTTATGTTGATTCGACTTATGTGACAACTTTAACATTTGCTTAACATTTGATTTAGTTATTTCTGAATCTTCAGCTGTCACTGTTACAACACTCAACATTTAATTCTTGCTTTGTAGATGTTATTTAACATTAGTGCGCAACCAGCACATTCTCTTATGTCTATCATTGTAACACTCTTAACACTTAATTCGGATCAATTCTAGCTTTGCAAATGTTATTTAACATTAGTAATTAGCCAGCACATTCTCTATGTTGTAAAACATAACAGTGTTATTGAATCGGAGATCAACTCTCTTGAACATCATTATTACGTCAATAAAATTGTCACTGTTACATTTCTGTGCTGGTAGAAACAGCATAGTTTACATTTCAACCATTGAATCTGAGAGATTTATCGTTCAACCATATAACTAACATTGAATTTAAGAGAAAACTCACTGAGTTTCATCTAAAATTACACTGTTTCCAAATAAAGCATTCAAAATATTTATATTACAATTTATTAAACCACCACTTACCCACTCTATTTTACTACAACTTTAATTAAATCATCACATGATTAAATAAACACATATATTGTGTTAGAATATTGGCATTAGAATATATATGAAATACAAGGAAATATTAAAATACAAATATTCTAAAAGCAAATTGATTCTAACAAAATCTTCTGGATAACTGAGCAAGTGAATAAAACCTTAATTTGTCAACCTAATCTTTGTCTGATTTACATCGTTTTTACTCAGAATTCGTGATTGTTTATAAATCTTATTTCGAAGATTGTAACGTTTCGATTCTAATTTTGAGATCTGAATTTATCAAATACAATTTCATATGTTGTATATACGGTCTAATTAATATATTTATAATATATTAGACTTCTGAGCACAATCCTTGGGCAAAACCCGCTTGATTTTCGTGATATATCTAGACCTATAGCGGCTTCATCTAGAATTTGTTTTTGAAATTTAAACGTTCGCATTGTGACTTTGATTTCAATTATTATAAGCACTTGCATCAGACATATTATCTCACCTTTTTCACTATGTCTGCTTTGCAAAAGTTTATACGGGCATCCGACCGCGTCGTCCAATTTCATCAGTATTTCGATGCTATTTCCGACGCCGATCATACCATACACACGTTAGAAATTCAGAAAGATGAAATCTTGTATTATTGGAATTCAGTTCGCTCCGCATATGATATTGTTCTCGATAGTATAGATTCCCAAGAGGAGGAAGTTGACCTAGAAAGTATTAGGAAAAAATTTTATGCAGCATATGAAGCTCATCTCAAGTGTCTCGCAAAGGCCAACGAGCTTGTAGATAAATTCAAATGCGGGTTAGAAAATTCGGCAGTTGCTGAGGGTTTAAGGCCAATGCCTAATCCCAGCATTTTATTACCCCCATGTGGTACGGAAATCTTTTCAGGAGATTATGTATCCTGGCCCACTTTCAGAGACATGTTCTCTGCGCTCTACAAGAACAATCCTCGTTTGTCTCCAGTGGAAAAACTTTGTTATCTTTTGAAAAAGACTCAAGGGGAAGCTCGGGCCATTTTAAAAACATGTCCTTTCACCAATGAGGGTTTTGAGATGGCATGGCAGAATCTCGTCGATAGGTACGAGAATAAACGGGTCCTAATAAATGCGCAACTCAAAGCTTTATTTAATTTAACGCCTGTTTCAAAGGAGTCGGGTCCCAGTATAAAAAGTCTTCAGCGTACAATTAATGATTGTATAGCTAATCTTTCCCTCCTTAATATCGCCACTGACAAATGGGATCCTATATTTGTATATATATGTTCGACTCGCCTTCCGGATTTAACTTTAAATCTTTGGGAACAATCCCTCACTAATAAATCTGATTTACCCAAATGGAAGGATTTGGATTCATTTCTCACAGCGCGTTTTCACACGCTGGAGTCAGTCGCCGACATAAGAATCTCCGTAACACCGAATATTTCTAAATCAGCCAATAAAAATCAAAATTATAGTGAATCAAAGAGGTTGAATGCATACCACACTCAGGTGTCAGAACAGAAAAAACAATGTACTCTTTGCAATGAGTCTCATCCATTACGTCTATGTCCTGCTTTCTTGAGAATGTCTGTTGATGATCGGTACGCTACTGTCAAAGCACAGAAACGCTGCACGAATTGTCTGGCAACTTCTCATGAATTTAAGAAGTGCAAAAGCCAATACGTTTGTTCGCTGTGCCGCTCCAAGCATCACTCATTGCTTCATCGCACAAATGCTCAAACGGCTGTGGCTCAACGCGCTGATGTTAACGTAAATTCGTCTCACCAGTCAGCTTCTTCTTCAAAGGCTTTATCAAATACCTACTCCAACTCAACAGATCCTAGTAATGCGGCATCGACTCCCCCCGGAATTCGTCAATCTTACGCCACGAATATACAGTCCACTGCTATAGCTTCTATCATTTTAGGGACCGCATGGGTGGATGTTTGTGTTGGAGACTTCAGCTACAAAGTGCGGGCTCTTGTTGACCCAGCCTCAGAAGCCTCATTTATCTCTAAATCTCTCCAACGAAAACTGGCAATTTCTACAAAATCCTCACGCATTGGTGTAGTCGGTCTCAGCGGCTCATTAACCACAACAGCGAGTCAGATTTGTTCGATTACAATCGGGTCTCCGATTGATACACAGTTTCAGATTGACATTGAAGCCTTCATAGTGCGGAAACTTACAGGTCAGCTGGCTTATAAGTCCTGCCTGTCAATTATTAAGGCTAGTTTCTCCGATATTCCCATGGCTGATAGTGAATCAAATACAGATTCGCAAATCGATATGCTACTGGGTGGAGATGTGTACCCCAAAATTATCCGAGATGGGGTGCGTTGGGACAATAAACAACTTCTTGTTGCCCAACAAACTGTCTTCGGATGGGTTGTCACCGGTAAAGTGACAACAAATCAAATATCTTCCACTGTCGCGTCGTTCTATAAAGAAGTAACCCTCAATGATCAACTAATGCGTTTCTGGGAACTGGAAGAAGTGTTTGAAGAACCACGGATCTCCAGCGAAGATCAATATTGTGAGCAACTTTTCAAGGCCACAACTTACCGAAATGCCTCAGGTCGTTTTGTTGTTTCGCTCCCATTCAAAAGAGAATTTCCCGATACCATCCAACTAGGTAATTCTCGAAGTATTGCCTTATCGCAATACTATAAAAACGAAGCTCGATTGCAGAAAGAGCTCCAACTAAAGACGGAATATGATAGGGTCATTAATGAATACTTGACACTTGGTCATATGACCAAGGTCACCTCAGATTCGTCAAACTCTTATTATCTCCCACATCATGCCGTAATCAAACCCGAAAGCACCACTACAAAGCTTCGGGTTGTATTCAATGCATCAAACCCCTCATCCAACGGCATAAGTCTTAACGACATTTTGCACCCAGGACCCGTTTTACAATCTGATTTAACCGTCTTAATCCTCAGATGGAGACATTTTAAGTACGTTTTTAACGCCGACGTTGAGAAAATGTATCGGCGGATACTTGTAAATCCCAAGGATACACCATATCAAAGGATTCTTCATCGAGATGAATCTACAGAAGATCCCCATGATTTCGAGTTGAACACCGTAACATTCGGTGTCAACTGTGCCCCCTATTTGGCCATAAGGGTTCTGCTAGAACTAGCGAACCAATGCGAGCCAGAAAACCCCGTTGTTTCTGATATTCTCAGGAATTTTATGTACGTCGATAACGTCTTATGGGGATCAAACGATCTTTCCACAGCTATTGCCACTAGAGATGATCTTGTAAAAGTGTTGCGAACCGCTGGATTCTGTTTAAGAAAGTGGACTTCCAATAACGATTTTCTTTTACAAGGTATTCCCCCCGAGCACTTACTCGACTCAGCGTTCTTAAAGCTATCCGATACAAGTATCACTAAGACGCTTGGATTGCGATGGAATGCTGGAAGTGATTACTTCTATTATACCCCCTATAAAAACCCCGATGAAAATATCTCTAAGCGCAAAGTATTATCAAAAATAGCTATGCTATTTGACCCCGCCGGTTGGCTTGTTCCAAAGATTATTGTTGCAAAAATAATAATGCAACAAATATGGAAAGATAAAACAGATTGGGATGAAAATCTCAAACCGGAAACCCTAACACAATGGCAAACATTTCTCGATGATTACCCAATAATTGGAGAAATTAAAATACCCCGCTATGTGGATTATGACCCCTCCTATATGGTTGAATTTCACGGGTTTTGTGACGCCTCGGAAAAAGCTTATGCTTCCGCTTTATATATACGAGTGGAAACAACAAATGGCCAAGTAAGGTCGCATTTGTTGGCTGTAAAATCCAAAGTCGCTCCGGTTAAGTTTGTAACGCTGCCCCGAAAAGAATTATGTGGAGCCGCATTATTGGCACGAATGATTTATTCACTTCGAGGTGAACTAAACCTTGACAATCATAGTTCATATCTGTGGACAGATTCCACAATAGTCTTATCATGGCTGCGAAAGTCTCCAAGTCAATGGAATACTTTTGTAGCAAATCGTGTGACTACTATTAACGACATGGTCGGCAATGGTAATTGGTCGCATGTGCCATCGCAATGCAATCCCGCTGATCTTGCTTCTCGTGGTACAACGGCTCAAGAACTTGTCGGAAACAGCCTATGGTGGAACGGCCCATCATGGTTGAACTTACCCAAATTTCAGTGGCCTAAAAGCTCAGCTATTTTAGACACAAACGAAGAGTTGCGTGCCGTCAAAACCCATGTCAACCAGCTATCAGATATAGACATTTTATCTCGTTTTTCCGATCTTCCTAGAGCCATGCGAATTCTATGCTATATGTTTCGTTTTTTCAACTCAACTCATCCCCAATATAGACATAACACGAAATATTACAACCACGAACTTCTTCACTCTGAACTAAATTTCGTACGAACGCGACTTATACGACTATGTCAGCAAATATATTTTCCAGAATATTCTCACCTGGCCAAGGGTACTCAACTTCGAAAAGATAGTAACATTCTCTCCCTCAATCCATTCCTCGATACGGACGGCATTATCAGAGCAAATGGTCGCCTTTCGCAGTCAGCTGCGCTTCCTTATGATGAAAAATTTCCAAAATTATTGCCGTAGGATGGTCGTTTTACAAAACTTTACCTTCAATACATTCATAAAATTTCCATTCACGGCGAAAACTTTTTGATGTTACGTCTAATTCGAACTGAATTCTGGGTCCCTAAACTTAAAAATAAAATAAAATCTATTATTCATAATTGCAAGACTTGTGTTCTTTATAAACATAAAAGAAGTCAGCAGCTATTGGCTGCTTTACCCCCTGCAAGGACTATGTTATCTCGTCCGTTTGCACACACTGGTGTTGATTTTGCCGGCCCCTTCGACATTAAATCTTACGTGGGCCGCGGCACTAAAATAACAAAGGGATATGTACTTGTGTTCGTTTGTTTTGCAACGAAAGCTATCCATCTTGAAATAACAAGCGAAATATCAACACAAGCATTTTTGGCAGCCTTTGCCCGTTTTTTCTCCCGACGGGGATCGCCTAAAGCTATATATTCCGATAATGGTACTGCCTTTACTGGCGCTGCTAATAAAATTGCTAAAGACCAAGTTGGTCTACTAGCTTCTGTTAGAGAACAAATCACCTCTCAATACAGCTTCCAATCACTTGAATGGCATTTCATACCCCCATGTGCGCCCAATATGGGTGGGCTATGGGAAGCAGGTGTGAAAAGTTTCAAGACTCATTTGAAAAAGATAGGAAACTCTCAATACTTCACATATGAAGAATTCGCAACAATGCTCACTCGTATTGAAGCTTGCTTAAACTCAAGACCACTAAGCCCAATGAGTGATAATCCTTCTGATCTTTGTGTTTTGACACCGGGTCACTTCCTAATTGGAAGTCCTCTTCTCGCTCCAGCTGAATTAGACTATTCCCAACTTAATGCATCATTCGCGAATCGCTGGCAGAAACTAAAGTTACTTCACCACCAATTTGCGATAAGGTGGAAAGATGAGTATTTGAAGTAGCTACATAAAAGAGTTAAGTGGAAATACCCCCAGAGAAATTTTACTGTTGGCGATCTGGTCGTTGTAAGATACGATAATCTTCCCCCAAACCAATGGCGTCTTGGACGTATTGAAAACGTCATATGTGGTTCTGACTCAAAGGTCAGAGTCGCCGAAGTGCGTACGCAAAGTGGCCTAATAAGTCGACCTATTGTCAAACTTGTGCTATTACCGAACCCAGAACAATAATAATTTTTCCTCTTGTGCCATTTACAGTTAATAATGTCTACCCCACCACGACGACGACAGATTGAACGTGAACAGGAGAATTCTGATCACCAAATAAAGAAATCATCATCCACAACCGAACATCAAGAACAGGATTGCCGCTATTGCCAGAAAAATCACCCCTTGCGAAAATGCTTCAGATTCCGTTGCCTTTCATCTACCAAACGCCTTAACACAGTAAGAAGGTACAAATATTGTATAAACTGCCTAGCCCATTCCCACCAGCTGCACAGCTGTCGCAGCCGTGAGAGATGCAAGGTATGTTTTGAAAAGCATCATACCCTGCTACATGACTCTAAAATAAGAAATAATAATAATAAGTTAAAACGGAAACAGCGAGGAAAGCCAAAGAAAGAACAGCAGCCGAATAACATGAGCATGTCAGCAGGTCAATCTACTACTTCTCGCACAGCAACGATAATCATCAATGTGAATCCAGCTTTATAAAACTATAGACCGTATTCGAAATCCTACTTTAAAATTTTGAAATCCTAAAAATGAATTTATACTTGCGATGATTTATCCAAATATGAATTGTACTTAAAAATGTATTATATTTTTCATAAGCTACTAATTGTATTAATGAATTAGAAGGAAAACGGTTAGTTTTGATTTTTCTAAAGTTTACCTAATGTTCCTTATATTAGCAATCTTCTTACTACTTTCTATTTACTTGCTTTTGCAATACTGCAAGGGGGGCGGTATGTTTACGAGAAACTAACGATTCCATATCGTCCCACCTACGCACTATTAAATACCCGTTCTCATTTCTATTCCTTTAACTGTTAGGAATATAGCTTTATTCCAACACTCAAGTAGTGAGATACTTCGTGAAATGTACACTTGAACTCTCGTGAAGTGGCTAACACAAGTTCAGTACTTATTTTAATCTCACTCCATTAAGAACAGTGCGAAACTTACACTCTCACCTCAAAAAGAAAGGAAATATATGACCCCATATATATAAGCAGAAAAATATGAGCGGAAAGGTAAACCGTTCAATAAAAAGAAGTTTCTATCGAAATTCTAACCCCCCGTGTTTTCATTTTCTAACTTCTAATTTTTTGAAACCACTTGTCATAACCCCCCGTATTAACAGTAAGGTCATTAATAGTCTACAAGAAGAATGTCTGAACCGCCAAGATCAAGTGATAGGTCGAACAAAGGTCAACCTTGTTGCGGGTGGTTCCCCAGTAGCACGAAACAAGGTTTGGCCAACT
>JAHXMU010025724.1:5517-36607 GCA_019455685.1 Philornis downsi | reverse complement strand
TGCCAACCGCCAAATTTTTATTTTTTTCTTTGATTTTTTTTTAAAAAACATGGGTCCGTCGAATATGGGCAACCCTGTACATGTTTTAGGAATAGTGGAAAAATATCACTGAAAAAATTAATAATTAAATTAATTAATATTGGTGGAAAGTGGTCGAATATACATATATATGTATATATATTATATACTCGTATATATATTATTTATTGATATGATATAATTCGACGATGTATATATTTACAAATGTATACTAGTATACAGTAGTATAGGAGCAGTAGTTTGAAAAAAAAAACTGATTTTGGGGTAAGTGGCAACCTTATAAAATATATGTGTGTCTCACGCCACGTTGTTTAGTATTTTTATTTGAGTCAGCAAAAGTAAACGTGAACTAGCTAAAATGGTAGGCATTTCAAAAAGTGCTATACATCGTATATTAACCCAAGATTTGAAGATGAGAAAGCTATGCAAAAGATGGGGGCCTCACTTGCTTCCAATAGAGCAAAAACAGTATCGTGAAAATGTTTCTGCTATCGAAAAAAATGGATCAAAGAAGTTTGATGCAACTTCACAACTGCAACTTTAAGACAGTGGCATACGGTGAGGGTACTCTGAGTCAAAAGAGTGTCTACAAGTGGTACAAGCTTTTCACAGAAGGTCAAGAAGATGTGAATGGCGATGCTTACTATGGACGCCCCAGCACATTAACAACCGATGAAAATGTTGAGAAATGAAGAAAATTGTTATAGAGAATTGTCCAATCACAATTAGAGAAGTTGCTGAGGTTGCCAGTATATCGGTTGACTCATGCCATGCAGGCTTTTTGGAAATTTTAGGCATGAAGGGTGTGACAGCTAAGTTCGTTCCAAAATTACCGCTCAGGAATTGTTGAATGACATGAACGATGAACCAGATTAGCTTAAAAAGGCCATAACTGGAGATGAATCATGGATATTTGGTTTTGACATCGAAACCAAAACCCGCCAAGACCAAAAAAATCACGAAAGTTCGGTCAAATGTCAAGGTCTTGTCCACTGTTTTCTTCGATTACCATGGCGTAGTGCATCAGGAGTTCTTGGCACAAGGCCGTATTACACTGAAGTTATGCGCTGTGTGAAGCAATACGAAAAAAATGTCCGGAATTGTGAAAAAATCATGGCTTTTGCGTTGTGACAATGCACCTGCTCACTCATCCTTGCTTGTGAGAGATTATTTGGCCAAAAACAAGCCTCAGCCACCGCATTCGCCAGATTTGGCCCCCTGCGACTTTTTCCTGTTCCCAATATTGAAGAGACCCATGAAAGGACGGCGTTTTGCTACGATTGAGGAGATAAAAAACCAATCGCTGAGAGAGCTCAAGGACATACCAAAAAGTGCATATCAGAACTGCTTCGAGGATTGCAGAAAATGTTGACACAAGTGTTTTATATATGAGGGGGACCATTTTGAAGGAGATAAAATAAAAATTGATGAATAAATAAATATTTTTTGAGAAAAGTTAAAATTCATCATATTTTTTGAACACACCTCGTATAACCACGGATGAGGCATGGGCCCACCATTTCACACCTGGGACAAAGGAGTAGTCAATCTGGTATAATGGAATGGGAGAATCGTGTCCAAAGAAGGTGAAGTCGATTCTATCTGCAGGCAAGGTCATAGCGTCTGTTCTTTTGGGATGCGCATGAGATTATTGATTATCCACAGAAAGGAAAAACGATCAATGGCGAGTATTATGGTGATAAACTCATGAGGAAAAAGCCGCATTGGGCAAAAATGAAAGTGCTGTTTCATCAGGACAATGACCCAGTTCACACATCCACTATTGCGATGGCCAAAATTAATGAAATAAATTTTAAATTGCTTTATCACGAATATTATTAGTCAGATTTAGCTTCCTCGGACGATTTTATATTTCCAAACTTGAAGAAATGGCTCGGTGATAAAATATTTGCGAGCATGAAGAGGTGGAGTTTGCGGTTGATGGTTGTGTTAAGGAGCTTGTTTTTTACTATGAACAGGGTATGGAAGCTATTGAGTATCGCTGCAAAAAGTGTTGTATGGAGCTAAAAAAAGATTGCGTTGAAAAATAAAGGACATTTTTCCCAACTATTTCTGTGTCTTCTATGTAAGGCCGGCTAGTTTTGAGATCACCCTCGCATGCTTTTATAAGAAAGGTAGTTGAACATACTTTAGTGTTATTTTAATCGAGACTAAATGTAAAACAAATACCATAAATAAATTGCAAATAAAGTATATGGCATTTTAAAGAAAGGTAGAAAAAATTATAATTGCATCCATTTGAAAAATGTTTAAATATGGATTATTCAAAAGCAACATCACCCGACGTTTAAATGAGGCTGTTTTAATATTCATAAAGTATGAAGACGGATGCACATTTATCAAACGTTTTAAAAATTCCTGCAACGAACTTCGTCTTAATATCTCTGAGTCGATAATTGTTCTCTTATAGAGTGGTATGAAATCCTACCCCATTGGTAAACATTTAAAGACTATTACAAAACAAACGGCCTTCGCATTGCATGAACAAAGTATGTTTAGTTTTTTTTTTATATCTATAAACTGACCCCTGATGAAACATTTACCGGAAATCGAAATTTACAGAAATATATAACCAGCATATTTTGAACCACTTTTATGGAACCTGGCATTTTTCTATTCTCTTCAGGTCTTGGTAGAAGGAAAACCATTATTTTTGCCTGGTTGGATGTTAGCCAAGCAATCGCTTCCACTTTGGAGCGAGAATTAGGTGTAAGTATGAAATTTTGTATACAAAACTTGCAAACTTGCATGTCCGTTAATAAGAAAGCATTTGTGAAATGTTTGCAATTAAAGGAATATAGCTTTCAGTCGCTTTGTAATGACATATACAAAAATATCTCTATACTTACCTAACATTGCGATTCCCTTTAAAATATCTGAGCTTTCGATAAGAACTCGATGGACTTTTTCCGAGTTTAAGCGAGGAGACCAGCACTTTGGGTACACTTTTTCTTTCACAATATCTGCACGTGGTTGTAAAGTTACAATAAATTTTTTTGGTTTACGATATCTGGAATTTAAAAATATGAGAACCACAATTAAAACCACTCACCAACCATCCGTTACCTATCAGTTTGCTGATTCCTGTGAATTTTTTGTATTTCTTTTGTTTCGAAATATTGCTTTGAATTGTCGAAATTTGAAGTCATTGTTAGATGTCAAAAGCAGAAATGCACACACAAAACACAATGCTTTCGGACATTGCTAAACCCTAATGATAAATTTGTCGTTCTTTTACCGAAATGCCCGAAAACAAATAAAGAGACTTTCGGTTCAATTAATTGTTATACATTTTGAATGCTTGAAATTTTGTTTATTTTTATGACAGTTTTATGAAGCTAATTTTATTCGTCTAGTGTTTCAACATGCCTCCATTACCAATGTTCCTTTTCAGTTGTTCGTTGTTTGTAACAAAAGGAAACCCACTACAAGTCCGTGCTATCCTCGGCCTCTGTCTATCGCTTTCTTTATGTATTTTATGGGGTTTTTCATTCATTGTTTCATTTCCCATAGTCTTGTCCTCCGTTTGGGTTTGTTGGAATCCCACTTAACCATTAAAACGCAAATAACCGTTTTTAAGCAATTAAAATAATACAGAATGAATGAAGAAAAGATAATTATAAAGAACATTGTGCAATATTTAATTAGTCTCTAGAGTGGGAGTAATAAGAAAATTAAGACATTTTGACTGTAGAGAAGACTAAAGGAGAAAGATTTTGCTACGTCCTGCAAGCTAAGAGAGAGCGGAAACCGTAATTACATTTATTTTTGGAGAAATTACACTTAAGATTTTCACTTTTTTTATGTAAAATATATGAAGACTTTTTTGCTAAAGCATCATCTATTGTCTGTAATGAATGTTAATAATATCTTAAGATGAGTAAGTCATCTGTTATCTATTGAGTAATTATTGAAAATGTATACTTTGGTGTTGGCTATGTCTACTTCAATCATCGTAGACATTTAGCCAGAGAGTTATGTAAAATTTTGTCTAATTGAAATAATTACAGCGGCTGCCTCAAAGCCCTACCCAGCACTATATATATCGGATTTCTAAGGCATGTCCCGACACGGCCAAAATATATGGAAACATTTATCGTCTAATACATACTGTAACAACCAATCATGCGCAATCATCGATTCCGTTACGGTAATTTTTATGTCAAACAGACACCACGCCGTGGAAGGCCAATTGGCGAAAATATCGGAAATCGTCAAGATTGGCCATCAGGCAAGAATTATTTCAATTGCTCTGGAACTAAGTGTTGTACAATAAGTACTTGAATAAGGCTGGTTACGAAAAGAAGGTTGACGTTGTTACGTGCTCCCCAAAATGGTGCTTTGGCAGATCTTCTAGCTGCTCACGGTCATCCCAGAGGCCCCAACTCATTCACCTTCACATAGGGAAACGAACAAAACAAAAAAATTGGAGGTAATTACAATATAAAAAAAAACACAACAAAACACTGAATACACCTTGTAAAGAGAGAATTTGATGGACATATTCTCACACTATTGCCCGAACTTCCATGGTCCATTAGGTTGCCAAATCGTCATTTTTCAAATTTTTAATGAACCCCATTTCACCACACGCACACTCACCTCATATTGCCCTTACAATTCTACTATTCCCTCCTTCCATTAAAGCTTAACACATCAACATTTTTTTATGATTACAGAACTTTATACATTTATTGATGATAGATTTTCTTTTTTTACTATTCTTAACCTAAACATAAACTAACGAAACCTGATGAGCTTTTAACTCCAGAACCAATACTTGCGAGTGAACGGATTTACCCTTTTTCGCTCGGAAGCGTTTTATGACAGTTTAGCGGCCCACCAAATCTTCTCTACTTCCTAGTTAAAAGAGCTCTCTGAACTAGATTATGGATCTCCTTTTTTTTCTTTGATCCCGAAATAAAGAAAATTATTCCAATTGGCGTCATAAGCGATTTAGGTAAACTCTGCACTCAAATATACAAAAAAAAAAAAAAAAACTGTCGTTAATAACCTTTCCATACAAATCTCGTATCAAATTTTAAACGAACATACAAACGTTTACAGCATAGACATAACGAACATAAACTTAAATCTATTTGCTCTGTCTTGTTGTTTATTTTTTTTTTTTTTTTTGTTTTTAATTAACTAAATTTGTTTTTTGATTTTTTACTTTTCAGATACTTGCGGGTTGTCAGCCGATTATGTCATCGACGTTTTTTCTTAATCTGGGTCGGATAATGATTTTCTTTTGGCGGTGATTTTCTGGACGGTAAGTTTTCTTGGTCAATTTTTTTTGTTACTTTCTACGTCTGCTAGTTTTGGTCATTTATTTACAGGTGTCGTTGTTCTTTTCCCCGTTGGCAGGCATCAAGCAGAAGGTTCACACTGGTGTCAGACAGCGGATTCTTTCCCGGCTTAGTCCCAGTCGTGAGCAAAACTTCCCAGCACAATCAATACCACTGATCCCCGTCCCCGATTGACTCATCGGAGGTCAGTTCCGAACGTTTCTGATTTGACTTGTTGGATGTATGGAATTTTTTTTAACCCAAAGGTTATAAATATTGCCGCAATAAACAGATAGTAGTCAGTACCGACATGGGTATTTATTGCTTGTTATTTAAACCAGCGAACGCAAGGCCAATCTTCCGGATGTACGAAAAGACATTGCTCTAATCTGGAAGTGGAAATAGTAACTTTCTTAATTATCTCGATTTGCCTTTGATTTTTTTTTGTTTTGTTTTTTTCGCTTATTGCTATTCGCGATCAACACCCATAGCTTCCCGGACACTCAATTGTTTCCTCTTTTTCCTCCGTTACCGCCTTTTACATCCCCGGTTTTCACGTCTCCAGCGCAATTTTCTCATAAATTTTCAGTTATTTCATTTTTTAATTCGGTCCTACGTCATTTGACATGGTATTGATAAAATGTTTATGGCGCTGTAGTTTCTCCCAGTGTTGATATTATCGGTACTATAAATATACTAATGTCGGCAACATTTGCCACTATGACATCCCTGTTCTAGTTGCAGTAGTGGATGCTTTTGAGGAAGTTTTTGACCACATTTTGAGCGGTATCTCGACGATAACTTGACAAATGTTGATTTTCAAATACCCTAACGTTTGGGGATTATCCGCGTAAACACGGCATTTGACGTAGCCCCACAAGAAAAGTTTAACGGCATCAAATCACAAGAACCTGGTGGCCAAATAACGTCGCCGAAACGTAAAATTATGCTTTTTGGAAACTTCTCATGAAATAAAGCCAACATCAAACGTGTTATGTACTTCGTGCCACCGTCTGGTTGAAACCACATATCGTCCAGTTCATAATCAAAAAAAAAAAAAAAAAAAATAAAATAAAATAAAAAATCGGTTGTCATACGGCTGTAGCGCTCTGAATTAAAATCCAGATTATCCGCCACGCTTTTACTAATAGAAGCGATATTTCCGGCACTGCGTACATTGCGATGATGCACAGGCCTGACCGCATCTCAATCTCTTCAAATTTCTTTATAATCTCGTCAATTTCTTGCGTTCTTCGATTGTAACGACCATAATCATCCTGTAATGCACGAAAAGTGCCCACCTGTGAATCACCACTTTTGTAGTAAGTTTTAAGTAATTTTACGATTTCTTAGATTGCTAAATGATCCATATTCATAAGTGGCACTAAATATATAGCACTTTATTAAACTATGTCAGGTTATAAGAAATTTCATAAAGATTTACGATCGATATTGCCTTAACCAAGCAGCCAACCAGATAAACGGGGATTGATCCATCAATCGACTTAAAAAGCAAAACATATTTGGTCAAAAGTTACGTGATACCTTAGACGTTTTCTTCTAAATGTAACATTTTTGGGCGTTTCAAATGAAATATACCTTTATTCGTTCGGATGAAGTTATTAAAATCAGGTGCATTCAATAATAAAGTTGTTGTTTTTTTTTGCAGATAAATCAAAGCGAATTTTCGAAAACAGTGTTAGCTTTCAGATCATATTAATAGGAAAGTAGGAAAGAAATAAGAAATTATGTATTTCCTATCTAATACCCTTTTCGGCTGCTACATTTCCAATTAAACTACTTCGCTCGAAAATTTATACTCATATAGGAGAACAAGTGTAGATAGCTTATGAACTAGCCATAAAGACGATTAGTTGTTCTATCTATATTAGTCATTTTCCTCTGCTACATCCTATAAACCTAAGCTTCATTAAGAGATATTCTCAGTTTGGACGATCCTCAAAACAAATTCCAAAAAGTTTCTTTGAGCATATTGACATTCCACGTTACATTGTTGAATGCCATTTTAACATTTCATTTTGCTAGTACAATCACAAGCATATAAAAGTCCACAACTGCCCAACAAGGTTAAAATTAGGTATATTTTTGCTAACGTCGTTGTAATTCCAAGTGGAATGAATTATCATCTGGTCATATTGTATGCTCTAATGCCAGCGTGTTTTACATGGATTGCCCACAACAGCTGTTAATCAAAGAAAATTCCAGGGTTTTTTTGCATTTCTTCACAGAAATTTGTGCTTCGTGTAAATAAATACCAGATATGTGAATGATTTGAGTTCATTTCTATGCTAAAGTACACTGCTATGTGTGAGAATTAATGTGAATTGCCTCCGTCACAGTCCATGAAAATATACTCGTAGACGTCATTGACTTTGTGTACTCTGCATCTTCTGCACTCATGTCCTCATAATTGCATCCTAAATAAATGTATACATCATCTGCATATATTTGTAGTTTGTGGTGACTTGTTTGTGTGCATAATTCATTTGAAGACATACTCGTGCATTCAAACAACGACGCTAAAATTGATTTTTGTTAAGTGTCACATGTTGAAAATATTTTCATTGAAAGAATATCGTCTGTGAAATTATTCGATTTGTTAACCTTAGGTAAAACTTCAAAAGATTTGAGTAATTAAATAATCTTCCAAACCGAATCAAATGCTTTTATATGACCTAATGAAAGAAGAATTTCAAAATTTGTTGCATCCTATTGATGAGCTTACATTTTCTGTTTCGACAATGAGTGCTGATTACTTTCAGTATGAAAGCTTATTTGTTGTTAAGTTCCCATTTATTCGACAAGGTAAAATTATTGGCAATGCTTGTTACCAATTAAAAATGCAGTAATTTGTTTTTTTTTTTCTTATTTAAAAACGTAAGTAAAAATCATTTAAAATGTTAAGGAAAATATGTTCGATGTAGCTACATTTAGAACGGATTATAGCATCGAGTCCGCCCGGAAAGGATTCACACGCTGCACGAATGTGGCTTCATGGTAATTTGCCCTGTTCTCAGCGAAGAATAAGTTTTAGGACGTCGGCAGTCTCATATTTTTTTGGGTCATACTTTGGACCCCAGAATGGAGCATGAGGAATAATTCATTAGGCTTAAGTCCGGGTAATATGGTGGTCATTGTGGTTGTTATCAACCCTTCTTCATGACCGTATCGGTGCCGCGGCCTCAGCTAACTCCAGCTTGTTTGGCGTGACTTCCCAACCCGCGAACACCGACTGATGGCAATAATAAAATTTACCAAAAATGATCGTTACTTTTTAATTTCTTTTATAAACTAGCAAAAGTATGCAAAACTATAATTCGACACCTTAAAACAAATCTTCCACAGATTTTGATGGACTCGATGAAGCGTCCACCAACTATGCCCTGCCCACCAACGTCGTCATTCCTTTTTCCGACGACCCCTTTTGTCCACACACCAACAACTTCCCTCTTTTAGGCCTTCATCCACCATTCCCGAAATCCTTAATAAATAACTTTAACTACACATGTTTAAATTTCTAAGACTTTTACATTATCATTATCTTTATTTCAAGTTGACTTACAATAAATAAATTTCTTAACCTACTGTGGCTTCTCGTGGTAGTCTATAATTTTTGTAATGTCTTTACTTATATTTCTATTAAAACTATTCGCGTTGGTTATATTATTCCCCCTTCGCCTTAACCCTTGTACGCAATTGGATAAGATCACCTAATCTAGTAGAAATATCAAGGTGAGAGACCGAAAATTTCTCTATCCACCTTCACTGGTTATGACACAAAACACCAAAAAAAAAAGCTACCTACAATCTCAATTCAGACAACAAAAAGAAAAAACTTAATACATCAAATTCTTCATATAATTTTTTTTTTGTAATTTTTAAACGTCCTTTATTATTCCCTAAAAGAGCTCTTTTAACGACTTGTTGTGGAGGTTCTATTTATTTGTTTTGACATTCTAATTTTTTTATTTTCAGAAAAACGCCAGTTAGGTCCCTTTCACAAAAAATAAAATTTATAGCACACTCGCTATACACTAACACTTTCTGGTAAACCTTTTAATTATGTTCTTACTCTGCCACTTTAAATTTTTTTTATTATTATGCTCTACTGAGCTCCTCTGCCAGCGCACCCATCGGCTAGACCGGTTCTGTACTCGGCTAAAAGTGTGTACTGTATATCGATCTGGCCACAGGATATATTCCACAGTGGGCTCTGTTTCACCGTTCCAGCTGGTCGTTTGCTCTTTATCCGACTAGGTGGATTCCAGAGTCACCACTATTTAAATCACAAAGTTATTTACAGGCCATTCGTGGTCTTCTACCTGGACTTGGAACTACGATTTGTTTAAGTGATTTTGTTACCTTTTTCTTTTTGGTCGTCACTTTTTCCTTATTCCCTGTGCCCTTTCACACCATCAAATACTTCTCCCTTTTATGCTTTCTATGAGGTATTTTTGGGTCCACACTAGATAGTCATCGGACAATCCAAAAACAAATTTGGTAAACATATACCTATATAAAAAAAGGACATAATACATTACATTTCCACTGCTTTTGGGGTTTTTTTTTATTTTAAATATTTCTTCTAAAAACTTACGGGTTTTTCTTTTCGACCGAAACTTTTCCTTTTCGAAAAACAGTGGAAATATTTATTTATTTATTTCCTATTATATTTAAATCCCTATTTCTTCCGGGCACTGTATTCTTATTCCGATTTTTTTTGAAGCCTAAAATTAAATAGCCGTTAAACATTGTCTATGTTTCACTCACTTTTTTTTATATATATCTTAAATCTATCTTCACTTAAACTCGAACAAAATAGAGGACGTCCGTCTCACTGAACTGCCACTTTGCTTCTGTTCGATTACAAATAATTTTGGATGCTTTATGACTACTTTACAGAAATCCAGACGAACGTTAGATAACACCAAATAACTGAACACCCTACCAACAAATCATCCACATAAACAATTAACGAAATACATAACATTCATCCACATAAGCGGGGTCAAATTCCCATGCTCTTTGACCTTGAACCGGTACACACTCTTCTCGCACTCACGGTGTTCGCTTTCTCGTTCAGGATTTTCTCTCGAGGCATTCATTTAATGTGAACACCCTGTTACATTAGATTTTATCTCAAGTTGCCAAAAAATACAGCTCTGAATGGATAGTGTGGAACGTGAGTACCAGTCAAACGTCAAAAACACTAGACAAGCACCGAACAGCAAATCACACCAATAATCAGCCAAACGGCAGAAATATATAATGAAACAACCTGTTATGCTCCTGGATGCGAACTATTGGGCTGTACCCTGCCCATAATCTGGACAAGAACGGTAGGTATTCAAAGTGCCCTTCCACCGCCGCAAAGACGAGGTACTAATCCTGGAAAGCCTACTCCACGTTTCGCAACAAAGCAATTGCCCTATTCTCAGTCGGCCGTCATTATTGCGTGCTACTGGGGAACCATCCACAACATGGTGGCAAATTGAATTTGTAAACTTTTTCTTGTAAAAAAACGTCGAGATTTATGGGATACTGCCGAGTTTTGTTGAAACTTCCAATGATTTCTACCTAATTGTGTACCTGCCCGACATAACAGAGCATCGTTTTGAAATATTTTCATGGTAAATTTGTTGATTTACCTTTACGCATTGTGTCTAAACTTCAATATTTTAGTCATAATTTTATATACATTTTTTAATTTATCATTGAATTTATATTAAAACTAAGCTTTTTTTGTACATTAAAATGTACTTTTGTAAGAATATTATTGTGAATGAACTCAAATTTTTGCCCCTGAAGTGGTTGCATAACTGCATTGAGTGAGAATATGTGTACTAAATGTAACTGAATTCTGAATTGTAACATATGAAATTAACTGTTGTCGTAAGTTCTGTAATAAGAAAAATCACTTCCAAATCAGATCTCAACTGGTAAGCACAACTGAATAAACCTTCTTTGAATTGGCACTAATTCTAATTCGCATCTTTTATTTATCGCCACTTGCAATTTCTGCACGAAACCAACTGTGAAATTGGTCCTCCTAAAGATCATCGCTATTGGATAATTCGCAATACTGTCCAATATTTTAATTCCACAAATACAACGAGAGAGGTATCAAATTGATTAGGGGATTCCCCGCTACTCCCCTGTCATCATATCAATCATCTCCATCAATCTATAACCACCTCTGTACATATTGTTCAATTAACACGTGATGAGAAAAGACAAACTGGCACAGTTTGTCTTTTCATTTGCTCTGTAAGCACACACGATCGTTTTGTTTGTTTACGCATTGCTGAACTGTAAACATGTTTTAACCAGAAAACATCAAATTTCCAAACTTGCCACCAACGTGCAGGTATTTCAAAACCTTTGCTATTGCTAGGACTTTTGTCCTGCTGTTAAATCTTGTACTTTTTGTTTTATAGGGTTTCAATCTTAGTTCATTTTTTAAAAAGCGCCCATGCTGCGAACAGACATATAAACATGTTACGCCTATTTAACTGCATTATATCGTGGTCTTTACCTTTCAAACAATTTCCGGCGTTGTTGGCAAACATTTTGTTCATTTTAATTGGTTTCTTGCAATTTCCCATCCAAATACAAAGCAATAACAGCATTGCGTTTGAATTTGATTTTGATAACCCTTTTTTAAACTGCGACATAAACCAACATACTTCTAATGGTTTGTAAATAACATAACACCGATTGACGCTTGTCAAAAAATCGAACGGGTTCCCAGTAGCCGATTGGTTTCTACAGCATTCTGAATCTTCGAGCGCCTAGTACTGTAGATATTGATCTGTATTCGACTCCATACTTTTCTAAACTGTTATCACTTTAGCCTCTTACCAAGCCTTCAAAATAGTCTACTAAACTGAGGCTATAGTGGTTGACCTGAAATGTGTTACTAATTCATTGATCAAATTAACATATAATTGATACAAAAGTTGTAGTATTTATATATCCAGAACTTAACAAATATTTAGCAACAACTCCGCAGCATCCGAAATGAATTCTCTGACAAAATTCAATATTATTTTAGGTACAAATATTTTAAATTTGATTTCCACCAATTTTTTTGTTTGCTGTACTGCAAAGCATAATCATAATCATAATCGAACTACTGTGCAAGGAATTAGCAAGATAATAAAAAAAATTGAAGAAGCTGGTAGTGTTGCAGATGTGGTCAGGCCCGTTCATAGCTATGTACACACTGCAGAAAATATCGCTTCTGTTAGGGAAAGACTGGCTGATAATCCGAATTTGTTGATTCCACGGCGTTCTCAGCATGCGGGCCTATCTTAAGGCTTATTATGGGGCATTTTGCATCAAAAAACGTCAAAAGTCAGCGTCAACAATCAAAATTGTCGCATCCTCGTATGGGGCTCCAAAGTGATTGTAAAAAAGCCATTGCATCCGGAAAAACTGACTGTTTGGTCTCGCATTTTTTTCGAAAATGACGCTGGAGGAATCGTTACCGGCAATTCAGAGCGATATAACCGACTTTGTTTCGGCATGCAATTGAAGATTATAAACTTAACGATATATGGTTTTAACAAGACAGTGCTACGAGCCACATAACATGCCCGATTTTGGCTTCATTGTACGAGAAGTTTTCAGAAGGCGTCATTTCACGTTATAACGACGTCAATTGACCACCAAGATTTTGTGATTTGACGGCGTTAGACTTTTTTGTGGTACTACGTCAAAGACCGTGTTTACACTGATATTCTCCGAACGTAGGAGCATTTGAAAACCAACATTCGTCAAGTTATCACCGAGATACCGCTCAAAATGTGGTCGAAAACTTCAAAAGAATCCACTGCTGCAACTAGTGGATAAAGGTAAGGTCCTAGCTTTGTAATGAAATAAAAGCTTCATCGAAATAATAGTTTTATGTCTGTTTCATTCAACTTTACTTTTGAAGCCGAAAAATGGATAACCCGTTATTAAATATTAGTCGTCATTTTTTGTGATTTTTTAAAATATACATACATCCGGAAAAAGTGACTGTTTGGCGGGCATAATGGTTTGGAGGTGTCATTGGGCCATATTTTTGTGAAAATGACGCCGGAGGAACCTATACCATTAATTCAGAGTACTATGGCCGTAACAATAATAAGTGGTAATAATTTAAGTAATATATCGTAGATGTTAGGTGCGCAACTAAGTTGCCGCTGTTTGCCAATAGATGGCGCCAACTGTAAGTGCTAGTCAACTCTGCCATAACCTAAACGTCATAAGGCAAGCTTAGGCATACGGTAACCGTACCGCCTCGTCACAATAGTGGTTTTCTTTTGACGTCATGTTCTTTTGGTTCTGTCAATATGTATGATTTTGTGTCAAATAATCGTCACATGCGGGAAGTATTGAGTTTCTCTTTCATCGAGAGCTCCAAAATATGCACGGAGATGCTGCTTTAAGTGAAACAACCTGTCGAGATTGGTTCCATTGCTTTAAACACGGTGATTCAAATGCAAGGAACTTGGTTACCAATTGAAGCCAAGAGACGTTGAGCGTCGCTTTTTCGCCTGTGAACAACTGCTTCAGCGGCAAAAAAGGAAGGGTTTTCTTCATCGTATTGTAACAGATGATGAAATATGGATTCATAACAACAATGGACAGAAAAAAAATCATGGGAGCTGTCAAGTCATGCTTATACGTCGTCGCCTCGGCTGAATATTCACGCTGCGAAGGTAATGCTCTGTATTTTGTAGGAGCAGTTCGGTATTATTTATTACGAGCTGTCGGGTTCAAATAATGCGATTGAGTAGAACACTGCTTGATACATCCTATTATTCAAACGCCGCCTGGATGTCAAATAAAGTGTGACCACCACATTTGACACTTGGCACAGAACTGATCATTGGGCACCTGCAGCTGAGAACAGTACAAAAAGGACACTTCGATGAGATCGAGGCGATTCGCTGGCTAGCCACTGTCGATCTTGCAGAACGTTGTGGTCCATGCTTGGCCCTATCAGCTACAGATCCTCTTTCTTCAAAATCATTCACTACACGATAAATAGTGCGTCTTGTTGGTACGTTGTTTCGCCCAAAAATTCCACGTAACTTTCTCATCGTCACAGTAACCGTTGATTGATTTTGATAAAATGATTTAACGATTAAAACAGGTTGATTTATCGAATATTTTTCCATAATAATAAAATATGAAGTGTCAAGACTAATGTTCACCAAAATGGCGGCAAAACAAATAGTATACCTTCCCTACAGACACCCTGTACTCTTTTACTAATACTATTTTACTAGTGGAAATATTTTTTATTTTTGTTTTTTTCATTTGAAAATGACTAAAGTCGCCCTCCCATCTGTTACCTCCCATACAAATGTCAGATTTTGCAAAAATAATGTGAACCCTGCTTGTTTGAAATTAGTTCCCAGAATTTATGTACAATTTAGCATTTTGTTTCGCTTCATATAATATTTCGTATTGATTAATATAATTTATGATATTGGGACGCCGTAGCGCAAGCCTTCTGGCACTTACTCCCATTCAAATTGGTATATTCGGTAAAAACAAATTTCTGCTCAGAACTTAGCTTTGGCATGCCCAATTCATGTAAAACTTGGCCAATCGTAATATTTTGTATGGCTAAGAAAGCTTATAATAGTGATACATTTAAAGTGAATGTAGACATTAAAAATACTGCGAAAAGTTCCCGTAGCTTGCTTGAGAAGGAACCGGTAAAAATCTGTTTGATGATAAACGAGGTCAAAGCGCAGTTATTTGTTTCGACGATCAAAGACTCAATTCCTTTAAAGCGCTGTGCGAAAAAATGTAACTTTGGAGTGGCGGCTTCGCTGGCAACAAATCTGGCAATGTCAGTCTGGAGATTGAGAGGACAGTATTACTTGCTCCTATGGACTAAATGATCGATTTAAAGATAGGTCCTTTCTCAACGAACGAAAATCCAATTGCATCAGATTATGGTTACGGTTTCGTTGACTGGGCTCTGTTGCGCGAGCAGAGCCAAACACTCCAGCCCGAGAAGTCTTTGACAATGAACTCGTTGGGCGGCTTAGAAGAAGGTCACCAAAGCATCGTTGAGCTATTGAAATATTTTCAAAACTTGGTGTAGCCAATTGGGATTGGGAGCTTGGGATTATTTTCTGAGCTATTTTCTATTCTACCCGATATATAAGCCAGCGAGCAAATTATGTCGTTGGCGATTACTCGACTAGTCGAAGTATTCGTCTGACTCACCGAGGTAACTCAAATAATAATAGGCGATAGTTGCGTGCATGAATCATCAGGCCACGATCTGTCACAACCCGTGTACATACAACCATAATAAAATTGAAGGATATTTTTCATTGAAAAAGGCATAATTTTTTACAGTGGTATATAATTTTTCCTTCATTCCTTACGCTTCAAAATGAGCACTGTCAAAAGTTCATCATTATTATCCGCATATTTTCAATACTAAAATTTTATTGTTTACGTAAATATATACCTTTCTCAAGAAACCTTTTGGTACAGGAGATTTTACTTGAAAATGGTTTATTACTCAGCACAAACTCAATTAGAATTGGCTGCCCGATTTTGCTCTTTTATCTGCTAAGACAATAAACTGCAACAACCCCACAACCAAAACCAGAGTATGTGTTTCAAGTTTTTATTGCTGTAGGTAAATTCCATTAAAATCAAATAAGAATTTTATTACTCACAAAGGGTTAACGATTATACGGTTTTAGAGGATTAGGTAAAGCTTAAAATGAACTATCATCAAATGAAAATAAGAGTTCTGTGAGGATTTCTTTAATACAAAACAGGCATTATTTTAAACTTATTTTTATTTATTCATATCTTGAAACATGTTGTCCTACATTTCTATTCCGTCTCCATTCGATATTTGACTTAATAAGTAAGTAAGCTATGTACAATCCATCCAAAGAGAAAATTAAAATTGTTAAACAGTGTTTAAATTATTTTTGTCAAATCTGTCATTTGTATGGGAGGTAACAAAAGGGAGGGCGACTTGAGTCATTTTCAAATGAAAAAAGAAAAAATAAAAAATATTTCCACTAGTAAAATAGTATTAGTAAAACAGTAGAGGGTGTCCGTAGGGAAGGTATACTTTTTGTTTTGCTTGTTTTGTCTTGACGCTTCATATTTGGCAGTCGTGAAGTAGAGACGTGGCAAATTTATTATGGAAAAATATTCGTTAAATCATTTTGTCAATGAATGTGAATGATTTCGAAGAAAGAGGGTCTGTAGCTGATAGGGCCAAGCATGGACCACAACGTACTGCAAGATCGATAGTGGCTAGCCAGCGAATCGCACCGATCTCATCGAAGTGTCCTTTTTGTACTGTTCTCAGCTGCAGGTGCCCAATGATCAGTTCTGTGCCAAGTGTCAAATGTGGTGGTCACACTTTATTTGACATCGAGGCGGCGTTTGAATAATAGGATGTATCAAGCAGTGTTCTACTCAATCGCATTATTTGAAGTCGACAGCTCGTAATAAATAATTCCGACCTGCCCCACCAAATACAGAGCATAACCTTCGCAGCGTGAATATTCAGCCGAGGTGACGACGTAGAAGCATGGCCTGACAGCCCCATGATTTTTTTTTCTTTCGATTGCTGCTATAAATCCATTTTTCATCACCTGTTACAATACGATGAAGAAAACCCTTCCTTTTTTTTGCCGCTGAAGCAGTTGTTCACAGGCGAAAAAGCGACGTTCAACGTCTCTTGGCTTCAATTGGTAAGGAACCCAAGTTCCTTGCATTTCAATCAGCAGCATCTCCGTGCACATTTTGGAGCTCTCGATGAACATCAGCCGCCGTTTTATTCGATTGAAACAGAAACTCAATACTTCCCGCATGTGACGATTATTTGACACAAAATCATACATATTGACAGAACCAAAAGAACATGACGTCAAAAGAAAACCACTATTGTGACGAGGCGGTACGGTTACCGTATGCCTAAGCTTGGCTCATGACGTTTAGGTTATGGCACAATCGACTAGCACTTACAGCTGGCGCCATCTATTGGCAAACAGCGGGATTTTAGTTGCGCATCTACGATAAATTACTTACATTGTTATAACTTATTATTGTTATGGCCATAGTGCTCTGAATTAACGGTATAGATTCCTCCACTGTTATTTTCACAAAAATATGGCCCAATGACACCTCCAGACCATAATACCCACCAAACAGTCACTTTTTCCGGATGCAATGGTCTTTCCACAATCACTTTTGGGTTCTCTAAGTCCCATAAGCGACAATTTTGCTGTTGATGTAAACCCCGGGTGAGAAATGAGCTTCAATCGCTGAAGAAAATTTTGTTTGAAAAGTCAGCATTGAAAGTCTGTTACTGTAGCCCTCAACCAGCATATCTACGGCGTTGTGAATAGCAGCGGCTTTAACTGCCAACAAACTGAAAAGCTAAATGTAAAATACGGCATAATGAGCCGTGAGATTAACCATTTTGCTGAGAACACTGTGGAATAGACAAATTCGGATTATCCACCACATACGAGTACATAGCAATGATGCGCAGGCCTGACCACATCTGTAACGCTCTCGTTCTCTTTAAATTTCTTTATAATCTTACCAATTCCTGGCACGATAGGTTAATAATGACGCCCATAATCACCCCGTAATGCACGAAAAGTGTCTATGTTTGAATCACCACTTTTGCAGTAAGTTTTAACTACGCGTTTGTCGTTTCACTAAATAAATAACACTTCAGAAGACAGGTGTTTAAAAACTGACAGCCTTGCCTTGGATAACCTTTTACTATAGTGTAACAACTATATACAATATTCCATACATAAGTTTTCGGAAACTTGAAAGGTGTCCGCGTGTACGCGCTATAAATTTAGTTCAAATTTAGTTCACCCCTTTAGTATCGTGTTGAATGAA
Source organism: Philornis downsi (assembly GCA_019455685.1). Classification (NCBI taxonomy): domain Eukaryota; kingdom Metazoa; phylum Arthropoda; class Insecta; order Diptera; family Muscidae; genus Philornis; species Philornis downsi. The sequence goes on along the minus strand of JAHXMU010025724.1, from coordinate 18,329 downwards.
ATTAATGCTCGTATATATGACAGCTGAACAATTCTCCTCAAATTGTTGATGTTCTTCCTACATCACATCTCTTGCCTTTTTGCGAAAATCAATTTTCTAGCATTTTGATCTTTTTTTCATTGTACTTTCTATTTGATTTCAAATGACAAACACTTTTTTCCTATTTTATTTCTTTCATATTTCGAAGTCGAATGTTTGTAGCTGTGACAAGTAAAGCTGAATCAGCAATTTCTACCAGTTGGTTTGATAGAAACAACAAAATGTGGATTATAGCTAATAGTTAAGTAAAATTTTCTGTGAGGTTTAGAGGAATTAGCAGTAATAAATGACAAACACACGAAAGATCTTGTTGATATTAAAAATAAACGCTTCAATGAATAAGTTTTATTTCTGGTAGCTAATTTGGAATTATAGAATCAAAAAACTTTATGTATCCCTTTGCTATTTTCTGTGTCTTGTGCTAAATATTATTTATTGATACCATATTCACATATTAATGAATCAACCGCCGAAAAACTTCATTGCAATTGTACTCAACTGATTATATGAATTCAACTGGCGCAAATTTGGCCTGGATTGGTGATTTATTATAATTGGTTCCCTGTTGTACATGATTATTGCGGACTTATCACATACGTTGTATATATATGCATATATACATATGTTAAGAAAATAATGTGAGAAATATAATGCAGCCACATATCGTGTTGCATAAGCTACATATTTAGAGAAAGGGGCCTACTTTTTCGGATGCACTGATGCGCTCTGTTATATATATGTACATATATATACAAATATTTTTATAAATATACAACTTGTGCACCCCAATATGTGGCTGCATTACTTTTCTTGACAACTACTTTGTTTTCTTTCTTATGTAGTGATTTAGGAATTCAAATTGTCCTTACAGTATACTGGATAACTATGGTCTCTACGTTATATATTACGCATAATGCTATGATTTTAATGAAATATTTATTTCATTATAATGCTTGAACCTTGTCATTATGTACGAAATACAATCTCATTTAAATGACCACCTCTGGATTGGTTGTATTCGCCGACTTTTTTGAGGTTCCTCCAGCGTCAATTTCGAAAAAATACGGCTCAATGACACCCCCAGACTATAGCAAGCACTCACTTTTCCGAATGAAGTGACTTTACCACAATCACTTTTGGGTTCTCCGAGCCCACATATGCGACAATTTTGCTTGTTGACCACCGAGTGTCCACGTTTGAATCACCACTTTTGTAGTAAAGTAAGTTTTTACCATTTTTAAACGTAATTCAGTTGTTAGAAGAAAGAAAAACCTTTTACTGAATAAAGAACACTTCAGATGACAGGTATTTAGCAGCTGACAGCCTTGCCAGATCGGCGGTTTTGAAAACATTAAATGGATAACCCTATATTTATGTTTAACCGACTAATCGTTATTTTTTTATTCATATTATTCAAAACTGTATTGTGTTTCAAATTCTGTATTCTGTGACTCTTAAAATGTTTCCTTTTTTTTTTTTTTTGGCACATAACAAACATGTGCCTTATATATTTCTTTTTTATTGCTTCGATATGCAGAACATTTTAATTTTAAATAAACTGTTTAAATTTGATTATTCAAAATTAAATTATTTGATTCATCATAAATCTACGAGTAAGTAATCAGAACTTTCGATTAATCGATTAACTGATTATGTATGTAAGATTAAGTATTATTAATTCAGTTTATTTATTAAAGTTCATAAAGTTTAGTTTAGTTTTCAAGTAGCGTATAGTAGTTAAAAAGCAAATTAAATATCAAGTTCATATTAATAAGACCAATTAAATATTATGTTCGGCACCGGCAACTTTACTAATCGACACGACAAAACTTGACGCGAACTGCTCTTTGTCTTCTCTTGTTCGTCTCACATTAGCTACACTCAGACTGCAGGCTGCCGTTCGCCTACACCTCTCTCTTGTTACCCTTCTACATGTATTATTCAACAAGTTTGATTAATCTCACATTCCTAGTTTTAATAGAAATTTATGAACGTTTTTTTATTGCTAAAAATATTTTAGAGATTCAATAACTTATATCACCTTTATTTCGCAATAACAATAACATGATGACAAGACACTGTGCAAGTTTCGCAATAGCAAATTGCTTAACAATTTTAGTCATATTTAAGAAAATTGGCAAATGTTTATTACAAAACATTTCATCATATTGTTGTCCAGTTTTGTATACATAAAATTTTCGACATTGTGCTCAACAGATATGATGTGAAATTGGAAGAGCAAAACATTAAATTTCTTCAAGATTGGCATCGTTATATAGGGATATCCATTTAGTGGTGTCAGCTGTTAGATATCTGTCATCTGAAGTGTTATTTATTTAGTGAAAGGTTTGCCATTTCGTAAAAATATTTAAAACTTACAACAAAATTAGTGATTCTAAAATGAGCTTTTAATCAAACAAAAGTTTTTCTAGCGATAAAGCTAATTTCTCTCTCAGTGGTTACGTCAACAAGCAAAATTGTCGCATATGCCATTGCATCCGAAAAAGTAACTGTTTGGAGCACATTACGGTGTGGAGGTGTCATGGAGACACATTTTTCAAAAATTATCCTGGAGGATCCACTACTGCAACTAATCCAGAGGCGATCATTCAAATGATATTGTATTACATATAGAATCGCAAGGTTTAAAGTTTTATCGAAATCATATTTCAAATCATATTTCATATATCGAAATCACATGTTATTTAACATTGCCTTTGGAACTGGTATAGTAAAAAATCCATTATTTTTTTTTTTTTTAATTGGCGATTCTAGTAATCTGTATATGCCATTGTATAGTATGACGCTAGATAGCACCAGGAACACAATATTTCGTATTCAAAACAATTTTGTGATTGTTTGACCCAGTATTGTTTGACCGGGCTTCAAAAATGGACACCATCCCAGAGAAAATGCGTCGTGTTTTACAGTTTTTCTGCGATAAAAGCGAAAACATAAGGCAGGCATCTGAAAATGTAAATAGTGTTTATGGCCGTGATTCTCTAACAACCTATAATTGGCAATTTTGTTTTCTTCGATTCCGTTTCGGTAATTTTGTTGTTAAGACCCGATTGTCAAAAAGATGTAAATATTATACAAAAAACTATTTGGAATCACTTGCATATTTCTAGATACAAAAAAAATCGATGTATGGGTACCAAGCGAGTTAATGCAAAAAAAAAAAAAAAACTCATGGACAGAATTTTCATCTGCGAATGTCTTCTTAATTGCATCAAAATTGACCCATTTCTGAAGCGGGTGATGACTGGCGATGAAAAATGAGTCACTTAAGACATCTTCAAGTGAAAACGTTCGTGGCTGAATAGCGGTGAGCTACCGCCAGCGGTATCCAAACTAGGATTGACTGCCAGGAAGGCTCTTTGCTGTGAATTTGTTGGGATTAGTAAAGAACCATCTACTATGATTTGCTCTTCTATGACCAAACTCTTAATTTTGAACGGCATTGTTAATAATTGAACCACCTGAAAGAAACAACCGCCCAGGAGCGGCCAGATCGGGCCTATAAAAGAGGAATCGTGTTCCGTCTAGAGCAAATTTATTAATAATCAAGAGCAAATATATCGATAATGACTTGCCAGAAGCTCGGGGAGCTTAGCTGGGATTAGACGTGATGTGGCACCAAGTGACTATGACCTATTCCAGTCAATGCAAATGATTTTGCTAGTGAAAAATACTACTTAAGAGAAACTTATGAAAATAGACATTGTTCTTAGCAAATAAGAACGAGGATTTCTAGGAGAGAACCATAATGGTATTGCCATCAAAATAAAAACAAGTTATGAAAGAAAATGATGCATATTTGACCTAAACCGAATCGTTCCAACTATGCAAAGAAAAGCCACCATTCTTATCGTGAAGCAAGTAATTTCGACTTTGTTTTCCTTAAAGTGTAACTCATTTATGCACGTATACTTTAGCTTTTAACTTTTCTACAGATCAACATTTAATATTTGCCCTAAATACACACTGCCTTAAATAAATTTACTATTTACAAATTCGAATGTAAATATTTGTCTATTTGTATGCCAGTAGTTATATGAGTCGCTTAGACACATATATGGCTGTTTATAAAATATAAATCCAGAAGCTGATAGAAAACACTATAAGCTAACGCTTCATGTCTTTTCTATCAATAAACCTTTTATACACAAAACATTCTATGTATGGATGTAAAATGTGCATTAAAAAACTACTCCAATATTCGATATTTCGTTGTATTGTTAAGTCAGTATATACTCTATACCACACTCGAACAATTCGACTCGCTTTCTATGCAATCTAACATGAATTGCGCAAATATTGTGAACATACGAGGAGAGGAAATTCATTTTAGCAAGCAAATAGCCCCGTCCGCTGCCATAAAATGATCTAAACTATTAAATAACCGGTGCAGAAGTTTCAGTCAAATGGTTTTGAATATGAATATGTACATTTATGTAAGAACGTCATATACCATGTTTAAATAATATTGATATATAATGTCTGGATAGTTTGCGCTGATTAATATAACTTGTAATATTTGGGCAATTCAATCCCAAGAATATTGATTTTATAACAAACCCTAAAACGGTTACATCATTCATCTAGCAATTTCAAAGTTATTGTAATTTCATTACAATTTTTTCAAAAATTAAACTGAGTGAAATGTTCTTATCATTCACTGATATGGAAAATGGTATTTTATATTATTTAAACTAATTGTAGTGGAATTTGACTATAAGCATCCATTGTTTAAAAAAATATTTTATTTGCACAAAATATTTTATTGCAAATCTAAAATAAGAATATACATATTGGTATATATATATATCTATATATATATATATATATGGGGCCTCAATTTATTGGCTAATATATCATTTTGAACATTTAACGTTGTATCTGATGGCAAGGTGTTATTTTGGGGGATTTGGCTCCTGTGGAGAGATTTCAGTCAAGTGAATTCAAGTACATCTCGGCGTTAGTTGAGAAGTTTTGAATGTATATAAATCTGAATTAACGGACAACTAATTTAATCAATTAATTAATTAATTACAGACCGGATATGTATAATAAAATTAATCTATAATATTGAAAATGTCAATAGATATATGGAAGTTTGTCCTCTATCAGAATATCATCCTTTGCGCAAGTGTTTCGAAACAGAACTGAACTAACATATTCTGTCTTCAAATCGTTCAAGTATTCGTTGCAGCTGTGCTCGGATGTTACAGATCTAGTTTACAATGATTCGGTTGCGGTTCGTTGGTATTAAACCGCAACTTCAGAAAATATACCACATAAAAAGCTATAGCGAGATCAAATTGCACAATCTTGGCGGCAAATTCATGTTATCTCTACGAGAGATAATCATACTGTCAAATCGCTTATGCAGAATATCCATTCGTTGGCGTTCGCTGTATGGCACTAAGCGCCGTCCTACTGCAACCACATGTCGTCCATATCCATATTGTTAAATTTTGAACCAAAAGCAATTGGTTATCAACGATTTGCAGCGGCTGCCGTTGACGCCGATTTCGAAAAAGTACGGACCAATGTTGCCGCCGGCGCAAAATCCATCCCATATAGCAATTTTTGTGATAAACCTCTTATGGAAGTGGCAGAACTCCAAAAGAGAGAACACTTTCATTAGTGATATGATAGCAACACATGCCGATCCTTTATTTCCTGCAGACAGGATCGTTTAACAACCGAAGAACGCGTAAAAATAGTTAAAACTTACAACAAAATAGTGATTCTAAAGTGGGCTTTTAGTCAAACAAAATTTTCTTTAGCGATAAAGCTGATTTGTTTGTGGCGTATTATGGTGTGGAGGTGTCATGGGGCCATATTTTTCGAAAATGATCCTGGAAGATCTACTGTTGCAACCAATCCAGAGTCAGTCAGTTAAGTGATATTATATTTCATATAGAATAGCAAGGTCCAAGCATTGTAATAAAATTAAAGTTTTATCGAAATCATAGCTTATTGTGTATTTTATTTAACATTGCTTTATGGTTAAAAATCCATTATTTTTGTTTTTTTCTTTCTTTTAATTCGCGGTTTTAGTAATCTGCATGTGGCATTGTACCTAGTCCTGCCATATGTTCTGTTACAAATATAAAACGCGATAGAAAAAACCAATATTCCTATTGTATTCAAAATTATTTCATTTATTAGAAGACAATATTGGATATTAAAAAAAAAATTGTATTCACTCGAAATGGCCGCCTTTTGCTTTAACACAAGCTTGCAAACGGTGTGGCCATTGGGCTATAGCCGCACGTACGATTTCCATGGAGATCGAGGACGCTGCTCTGGTTAATGCTGTTTTAAGGTTTCCCAAATTTCTGTGGGGAGTCTTGCAAGCCATATTCTCCAATTCTGACCACAAAGCATAATCCAGTGGATTGAGATCTGGACTCCCTGATGGCCAATCTTCTGCTGCTATAAAGCCAGGAATATTGACTCTGAGCCACTCCTGCGTGGTTTTAGCTTTGTGCGCAGGAGCAGAGTCCTGTTGGAAGATCCATCTACGTCCATTGAAAAGGGTATTGGTCAAACCCTTCACAACACCCTCTAACACATCTTTTTGGTAAACCTTTGCACCAGTTTTTACGCCCTTTTCACAGAAATGGAGGGATGTGACACCATGGTGGGAGACCCCCCACCAAACCATTACGGAAGAGGGATGATGGCCACGTTGAACCCTTGGAACAACTTTTTTCGCTTCCTTAGATGAAGTGGCATAAATCTTGTCATTTTGTTTGTTGAAAACTTCTTCCACGGTAAAAATTTTCTCATCCGTAAACAGAATGTTTTCATGGCCATTGTCCGCATGCCACTGCAAAAGTCGCTTGCATCTTTCCAGCCTAATTTTTTTTAGCTGAGGAGTTAGAAGATGCCGCGTGGACCGACGATAGGATTTCATATGCAGATCATACCGAATCAGCCTAGACATGGTTGATATATCCAATTCCTTGGACATGATTTTCTGCTTTCTAAGGGGATTTCTCCGAATTCTTTCACGCACCGCCTTTACTACCGCACTCGTACGGACAACGCGCGGGCGACCACTTTTTGGCCTGTCTTCTACTCAAGACAATTCGCCGAAGCAAGCAATAGCACGATAAACGAACATTCTTGATATTCCGAGTGGTTTTAGCAACTCGAAAATTTGGCCAGCACTCTTTCCGCACTTATGCAACGCTATTACGCCGACTCGATTCTCTTTAACGCCCCACTCCATGTTAATAGATTGCAAACTGAAACCAAACTGACTAGTATTCTTCACTAATCAGTGCATGTGTTCTGAAAAAAAAGTTAACGGTTCTATTCCCGCAAGAAGTTTTAAACGATAAGAGCTGGAAATTGTGTAACAGAACATATGGCACGACTATGTATAAGATTACGCCAGATGGAAACAGGAACCCAATATTCCGTACTCCCATATTCCATTCTAATAATGTAAGTATTTACTTCTTCATAGTAGTAATAATAACGCTGCTTTTGAACAAATAATAGTCTAAAGTAATGAAACACTTTGTTTTCAATGTGAAAATTTAAAATATTTTTTTTGTAAAATTATTAGTGAAACACAAATTTTACGACATGAATTTTCAATAAAATGATTTTTTAACTTATAAAAACGCTATATAACACTTAATATACACATAGATTTCCCTTCAGTTTAATATACTTTTATATATTGGACATGGTTCGATAAAATATAACATTCAATCTACTTTTGTTTGATGCTATAATGTGCCCACTAATACCCTAAACATTTAAAAAATGTGTTATCTCTGAGATTTGTACCCGAAAATTCACAACAACACTACATAATTAGTACTGAATGGTTGTCAAGTTGTAAGTACTTACCTCCTGTGGCAACCCAATGTCAAAATCATCGGTGTTCCAAGAAACTTTGCACCACAACTGGATGACTAGCTGTGGTGAATATTGTGATATTTGGTATGCAATGTTTTTTCTGGGTTGTAATCAAATTTCGCTGTACGAATTTACAATATAGCCGTATTAAGTTAAAAAAAAAAACATCGAAATACTGATATCTAATATACCATTATACAGTTTCTCTCAATTTAATATAATTAAACGCATTATATTAATAAGGTAGATATGGATAGATAAAGTACTATTATCAATCTACTTTTAAAACTTGAATTTTCACTATGTGGCCGATACAGACTGTCAACTTCAACCCTCTATTTTTGGTTATTGTAATGAAATATCAAAACTACCACACTGTTTCAAGTAACGGCAACTGAAAAAAATTACGTTTTAATTGATTCCATAAAAATTCTACTACATTCTGGTGTCTGGCCTATAATTTACCAATAGTTTGGCCGATTCATTAGAACTTTGGCCAATCGAGATATTTTGCGTCGCCTATTATTACTACTAATACGGGGAAATCTTTTCAAACTATTCATAACCGTGTGATATAAATTAACTTTAACATATTAAAAATATTGCCTTTATCTTAACTTTTGAAACGTACACAAAGCGAATGTCTACTAAAACTTTGCCTATCCCAATATTTTCTCTACTCTAATTCAAGCCTCTAATCACAACTGTTCGCGTGTCATAACTCTCACACTAACTTTTGAAATATTTCAGAATTTATCTCTGAAGCTGCTTGCATTCATCAATGTTTGCGTCTAAGGCGCCACGGGTCGATTTAAATATCCTTAAGCCTTCAATACTGTTTTGCATGATGTTTATACACTTTTGTAAAAAAAAATACAAATTAGACTTTCTGTACATTTTACAATAGACCTAAAATGATACCACGGATAACGCTTAGGTTCGGTTATTCCATACTGTCCTTAACTTATTCGAGTTTTAACATTCTATTCAAAGCCAACCGCACCTGCCCTAATTGCATTTCATGTGGAATTAATACTCCCCCTTCGTTTAATATTTTGCTTCAAATATTGTTGCTGCAAATGCAAGTCACAGCTTGATTTATCGATGATGTCGTCAAATAGGAAAGCAATCAATCGAAATTCAATTTTTTTCCTCCAACGGCAGCGACAACACCAGATCGCTGGTGTTATTCCCCATGTTTATGGTGTCGTCATTGTTGGCACAATGACAAACAATATTGGAATGGAAAACCTTCCTGCCATACGGTGATCCCAAAAATGAATGACACAATATCAAATTGGAATATATTTTTCTATGTCTTTCTATGTTTTTTTTTTCTTTCTTTCGAACGACTAGTAGAGACTAGTGAAGTAACAACTTGAGATAAAGTATAGTAAAAGTGGAGCATCTTTAAAGGATTGCAAGGGAAACAAATCGAAATCAATGACTTTGTAGAACAACAATTTGAACATTCCACATATTAAGAGGAGGGGAGATTGTGAAATTTTATTATGAAGTTTGTATAACTTATAGAATTCGTTCTTCGTTTCTGATTTTAGAATACAGAGAAAAATTTAAACACCTTTAGCGTAATTTTTCAAAAAACTCCAACATATCTATATGGTTTCTAATGAGAATCAACAGTGGAATGCGAGTTAAGAGAAAAAATTAGGAAGCTTTTGCGCTTTTGTAATTGATGATGAATACATTGGCATTGCATGTGGATTCAATTGTATAGCAAGTACAAGGACGCTGTACCCTCATGTATCAAACCGTTACTCCAAATACGCAAAAATGTTGCCTAAATTTAAATAAACTGTGCACGCATAAATAAATTCAATACGGAAAACTTCTGTAGGTAAGAAGCCTGGCATTCCTTTTACATAAATTTGGTTAGCTTGTTATCATTTAATAATGAAGGAAATGAGGCTCCTTTCCCTAATTTCTTCCTTTTTTCCTTTTACATAAATTTGGTTAGCTTGTTATTACTTAATAATGAAGGAAATGAGGGTCCTTTCCTTAATTTCTTCTTTTTTCTTTTTTATTCCGAACTATAATACCTTGTTTTAACATATTGTAATAAACATATCTCGAACATTTTCCAATTGGACCGATTGCAGGCCCTTGTGTAACCTTAATTCATAATTTAGAGAACGATAACTAGTGACATACATAGCTGCCACAAGTCCGTGTCACAAACACATATCTATATTCCATATATATACCATATAAATGGTGATTTTTTAATCGTAGTTGTTGTTTAAAAATCGAATAAAACACTCATTGGAATCGATAAATTGGTCTTTGCTATTTAATTTTTAAAGATAATTTCATATAAATGTTGTCCGCTGCTCCGTCTCAAAATATCCATTCGGAAGCTCAAATTTTTCGTCACTATTTCGAGTACTTCGGCCTATATTCCACGAATAACTCGTGTTATGTTATCCTGTAAGGCTTCAATAGTGTTCGGCTTGTCCACATAGACTAAGGACTTGACATACCCCACAAGAAATAATCAAGATGAGTTAAATCGCGAGATCTTGGGGGCCAATTCACAGAGCCAAATGGAGGGTAAGCTGCTCACCAAATTCATCCCTCAACGTATCCATTGTTTCACGAGCAGTGTGGCATGTTGCACCGTCCTGATGATCCACACGTCAACCAAGTTCAACTCAGCCAAGGGGGGGGAAAAAAAATCGCGTATCATGGCTCGATATCGTTCGCCGTTGACGGTAACGTTTCTTCCACTGTCATCTTTGAAGAAAAATGGATGCCACCAGCCTATAAACCACACAAGACTGTCGTTATTTCGGGATACATCGGTAATTCATATATGGCATGGGGCTGTTTCTCTGGGGCAATTTCTCTTGTTTATGTTGGATCAACATGTCCCTCATCAGACATAAACAAGCAATTTATAAAGTTGTTGTCTTCTTTGGCAATTTCAATTACATTTTGGCAAAATTCCGGGACAAATTGATAAATCCAGACCGCTTATGGCGGAGCTTCAACGAAAATTCCCTATCAAAGTATATCCAGAAACTCCACTTTCCACTAGCCTCCAAAGTCACCTGACTCGATTGCACCAGACTTTTTCATGGAGTTATGTGAAGCCAGAGGTTTATAATACAAAACTAAGAAATTTGACTGAATCGCATATGCAAGTTAACACGATCATCGTCGGTCCCATAATTCGACAACAGATAATATGTATGTTCCACCTTAATGACGGTTCTACGAAATGACAAGCAAGCAAAGTAATGCGGATATCGTCAACCAAACGCTATCGGCGATAACAATAATAAACTACAATGCAAGCAAAATACTATTTTCCCAGCATTGGCACTGACGGTATGCTGAGCAATGCTGCCTTCAGAAGTGGTGAAATACAACACTCCACTCGAGGACCAATATCAGCAGTTTGAACATCAGCAGTTTGGGAACTGGGGTAGGATATTGTTTAAGTATATTTTGTAAGTTAAATTTTAAAGTAAACTCAGAATAAAAAGTTTTCGAGGAAACGGACAATAAAAACCTCGTTAATTTGCATATGTATGAATGATCATGGAGGTCCTTTACGGTCTATTATCTTCAAAACCAAGTAGTTATATGAAATAAAATTGAATTTTCTATACAATACAAAATAAATGAAATACGTTAATGAAATAAAGTTATTTGAATTTCTTATTGTAGTGGAATTGGCGGGCCACCCTATACTTTGGGACATTTTGCATGATATCGGAGGATGTTTGAGCAGAGTTTGGAGCTGATTCGGCTCAGGCGTTCAGCGCGCAGACGCCGCCTTGTTTTAATCTGATTTGTCAAGCTGCTGAGTTATTTTTAAACTTCCAGTAAAATCGGTATACTTTGAAATTAGCTAATATTTAGTTATGGGGATTTTTGTGGTCTCGGGAGCTTAAAAATACAAAACTAAAATAGTTTTTACCCCTTTTTGGTATTAAAAATTGGGCCAAAAAGAGAAAAGATTGAGTAAACACTATTAAATGTATAGCAAATGTTTTTGGAGATTTTGTTAGGAATTATAATTATATCTTTTCCCAATTTTTTTAGTTTAAGACTGACGTTGTTTTCCTATACAAGTGTAGTTTTCCTACGCAAAATGCTAACACAGATTCCGTTAGAATATTCCGACCTCAGAGTATGTGCGCTGCTTAAATTTTACGCTTCCCATAGAGAATATATATTTACGATATTACCAAAATTTCGCTCAGTTTTCATTCATGCCATCTGAAGTTTTTACTAAAAATTCATTTGAAAATGTTTTTACAGGCATGTTTGGCCCACAGTTTCACTTTCCGTGAAAATTGATATTCTAATAACTATTAGTAATAGAAATATTCACTGTTTTAAAAGCAAAAGCGTTTCAGACATTTAAAATATGAAAACTGGGCATAAGTTTCCTAAAAATTACGTAGAAAAGAAAAAATAGAAAAACAGCAAACGAAATTATCATTTGAAATTCGTCTAAGCTTTAAACGGAATGTGGATATGGAAAATTTTACATTTGAGGCTAATACAAGTTTGGTTTTTACGTAAATACTAGCCGACCCGGCAAACGTTGCTTTGCCTTCAAATTTTATTTTTATTGGAAATGTTTCATGCCAATCGGTCTATTATAATAAGAAACGCCTATATTTGCAGAAGAACTTAAAATATGTTCACTCAACCGAAATACAAAATTCTGTTTAAATACCGTTAGCAGGAGCAGAAATAATTGCTTTTTAATTTGTGGTTTGTATAGGAGGTACCACTCCCCATTGTCCAATCCCGCCCATATTTGCAGCAGCACTTAAGATATGTACACCAAACCGATGTACCAAATTTTGTTCAAATACCGTAAGCAGGAGCAGAAATAATTGATT
>JAHXMU010025723.1:0-14973 GCA_019455685.1 Philornis downsi | reverse complement strand
TTTTGTTGTTGTGGCACTGATATTTGTTACAATCTCCGTAAATGTACGAATATGTGATTCTACTGCTATTAGTAGTACTGCTAATTCTATTTCAATTAGATACAACTGCTACTGTGTCGAAATGTAGTATTAAGACCTTTTAATTGTGATTAACAGTTGTACTAATTGGAGGGGAATCAGATGTGTGCACTATTTGTTCAGACCACCATGAAGTCACGTGTCACGGTGTTTCAGTGATTGATCGTCATTAGAGGTGTTACTTTAATTATAATTAATGTCGTTTAAATGTGAACTATTAAGCTTTTAATTTCAATTTAATAACTTTGATAGTTAAATGTGAAAAATGTTGTCGGTGAAATATTTGTATATCTCAATTTTAAATACGAGTAATTATAGTAAACAATTTTGCACCATTGCCACATTCTAAAAACGTAATTATTCCAATATTGTAGGATACGGTAATATATGTAGAACTTACATTGATTGAAATATTATCAAAGTCTGAAGGTATCTGCAAGAAAGATTAAACATCATATTCTAATGAATACCCCTTACAAAAATTTTTGAAAAATTTCAATTCAATTTTGGAATCTTAATTTTCCAAATGTATGAAACCTTTATGAAATTTCTAAATTTTCTAAAATTTAACTATGTCAAATCAGTATGAAACTTTAAGTAATGGATCGATAATGGTCATCTACAATCCCCAGCTACAGCCGAATAAAATGTTCAGGTGTTAGAAATTTTGAGAAGTTTCATTAAAATTTAAAATAGTCATCTTGTGTACCAGCCATGAAGCGCATTTGAGAGTTACTTGATATTTCAATCGTCTCCTTCTACATGTTCAATTTTTGTGGAGTCAAATTGTGATAAAACGTATAGATTAAGGTATAAAATTAAAGATTCTAGATCGCATGTGTCTGCAAAACATAAAGTATGACTATAACGTAGGAATTTCTGAGGTTTTTGTTAAAAAATTAAAGGCGAATAAGCCTATCGTCAGTCGGACAAAAAGTTTTAAAAAACTTTCAACCGCATTGGCACCGATTACAAATGTATGGTGCAGCTTTGTTAGGATGTATTAATTATTAGCATTCATAATTTACAACTCCACAATAGAACTATGTTAATATTAAACAAGTCAACACTTTTGAGGATTTGGCAATATTTATTGGTTTACAAATGTAAAATTATATTTGATCCTGATACCTTCAGGACTACGGCGAATTAGTGAAGCTCCGAGTGCTAATTTAATTAAAATATGGGTAAAGCGTTTTGAAGAGACCGGTTCAACATTTAAATCACAAGCAAATGGTCGCCCAAGAACACCTAAGACCGAAGACAATGTTGAGAGAGTTATGGAGTCAGTACGAGGAAATCCACAAATGTCGACTCGCAAGAGATCGTCTGTCTTACAATTATCGCGACGAAGTTTGCAACGAATTTTAACATTGGATCTTAAACTGCATCCATATAAGCTGCAATTAACAGAAGAATTGAAAGAGTCTGACTTCATAGAAAGGCTCGCATTTGCTAATGAAATGCTTAATCGATTTTCCAATTTTGACAATATCCTTTTCTCTGACGAGGCTCATTTTCTTATGAATGGGTTCGTAAACCGTCAAAATTGTTGTTACTGGAATAGTAAAAAACCCAAAGTCAAACACCAGAAACCATTGCATAGTCCTAAAGTGACAGTATGGGCAGCAATGGAATAATTTGGCAGAGGAATAATTTGTCCTTTTTTCTTCGAAAATGCACGGGGCCAAAACGTCACGGTTAATACGGAACGCTATGTTGAGATGTTGGGCGGATTTTTGGCTCCAGAAATTGAAAGTTCAAGAATAGAGAATTCCAGAACTGGGTTCCAACAAGATAGAGCTACCTGCCACACATCAAATGACTCCATGGCGGTGGTGAAGCAGATGTTCCCTGGCAGACAGATTTCGAAAAGAGGTGATATCCCATGGCCCCCACGTAGTCCAGACTTGACACCTCTCGACTTTTTTTGTGGTGATACCTCAAACACAAAGTCTACAGTAATAATCCAAGAAACATCATTTAGCTCAAGGAGAATATCCGTGGTGAAATGGCAGCCATTACACCAGTATTACTGAAGAACGTTTTCAATAATTTTCGTTTGCGGTTAGAGGAGTGCCGTCGTAGAGAGGGCCACTATTTAGATGATGTTATTTTTAAAAAATAAACTCCATTTATTACTTTACAATGCCTTAGATTTAGATTTAGATTTTAACCATACCTTTTGTATTTATTTTTTAATCTATTTTTTAAATACGCACGTTCTATTGCGCCGCCTTGTATTTAAATACTTGAAATGTTTCTTCTAAAACTTTATATTTACAATCTCTCATCAATAATTCACAAGATTATTGTGTAATGTTAAATTATACTTGATCCTGACACCGTCAGATCAACGCTTTTATCGGTGAAAATATTCCAGACACTTTCTATTTAAATCTTCGAAATGTTTCTTTTAAAACTTCATGTTACTGTTTTGCAATACACCAAATGCAAATTTACAATCTCTTATCAATAACTCACAAGATTATTGTGTAATATAAAATTATACTTGATCCTGATATCTTTAGACTAACACTTTTAGTGGCTAAAATATTCCAGTTATTTTCTATTTAAATCCTTGAAATATTTCTTCTAAAACTTCATATTACTGTTTTACAATACACCAACTGAAATTGCTTTGCAAGTTCAAAATCGTTCATCTATAATTCACAAAATTATTGTGTAATATAAAATTATACTTGATGCTGATACCGTCAGACCAAAGCTTTTATCGGTTAAAATATTCCAGGCATTTTCTATTTAAAGCCATGAAATGTTTCTTTTATAACTTCATATTACTGTTTTACAATAACCCAACTGAAACCACTTTCGAAATTTACAATCTCTCATCAGTAATTCACAAGATTATTGTGTAACATAAAATTATTTGTGATCCTGATATCCTCCTGGGCTAAAATATTCCAGACATTTTCTGTTTAAATCCTCGAAATATTTCTTTTAAAACCGCATACTATTATTTTGCAATACAACTGAAATTACTTTGCAAGTCTCTCTACTCAATATCTCACAAGGTTATTTTTAACATCATCTTTGTTGTCTTCTGGAACTAATAGGTGTTATAAAAAATTATTAGAAATTTTCTAATTACAAATAATTACAGGCTATAAAGTTTACATATACAAACATACCTATAGGTATACATACTTAGACGAATTGAATATGAACACATATGGTAGTGTTGTATTATTACTGGGTATTACAACATTTACGTTACATCCAACAGTAGAAAGAAACTCGGGCTTTTCTATACAATTTGATCTTGATAACTGTTGTTGTTGTATGAAAATAGTAAAATTAGTGTTGCGCTGTTGTAGTTTATGAGGTTGTTGTTTGTATTGTTTACATTATTATTATATTACACCCTCAAGATTCAAATCTACAATTAACATAACACTAGAAAGTTAAAACCATGGCACACTTCAGTGATTTTCAAAATAAAAATGAAAAATTATGAACGACTGAATAGGGGGTGTTGAAAGTTTATACAAAGTAAAGAAAATATGTTTACGTTTGTTGATCTTTGCGGTGTCTTTTTTTGATAACACTTTAAAACTATTATTTACACAGCGGTAACATGTTACTCATATTACCAGCTGATGAATTTGGCTGCCAACCACACAAAAAAACTGGCGACAATCTTAAGGAGTAGATGATGGAATCAAAAGCTTAGAAATTTAAGACAAATTTCGTGCAGCCTTTCAAATTGCAAATTCAATAAAAGTGTCAACGGAAGGGATTAAGTTGAGTTATTTATACGGATTTTGCAATTACAAATTTCTACCAGCGTATCAAATGGTCAAGTAAAATTTTGTATTAGATTTCATTGCGCCTGCATTCGCCAGCTGAAATAATAGTCATTATTAATCCTCCAAACTAGTTCAACTTTGTGCTGATTTTTTTAAATTGTACATTTTTCTTGTGATTTCAAATCACAACTTTCACTATATCAATGTTATTGTTTTTGTTTCATTTTTTATTTTATTTCAATTTCAATTGTCACACTTGATTGAGAGTCGTGTTGCATTTTTGTTTTTTTTTTCCTCTCAACTCACCTTCTTTGTCTGCAAGAAATTGAGAAGAAATCGTAACAGAGTCATGATTGAGTTCATTATTGTGATACATTTTGCTCAAGCGGTTTCTCATTCATTTGTGGTGGCCAATCGGCGATCGACGACAATTGTTGCAAGCAAATGTTTGAAAACATGATTGATTTTACGCTAAGTTTGTTGCTTAAATCATTGGTGTTTTGTGTTTTTTTTTTTTTTTTTTTTTTTTTCATTATAGGAGCGTTGTTGTAATTGGTTTGAAAGTCACAAGGGGTGCCAGTGGAAGCGGGAGTGGTCATTGCACGTAAGCAATTGAAAGTTTAAAGGTAATAAATATTTATGGCATTTAGTAAATCTTTAGATAAAGTTGAGTGTACAGAGACAAATTGGTACGGATTTTTATTGTTATTACAGTTTTTGTGCGTGTCTCAGCGAATGTGTTCGTTGCTTAAGTCTTTTGTATGCTATAGGGATAGTTTTCATTTCAAATGTGCACTTTTGCAGTCTCAATGATCTAATAGCAATTGTGATAAATTGCAGTTGTGTGTGCGAAATTAAAGTCATTTTTTATTTAATTCCCTTGAAAGTTAATTGTAGTCAGCTAAGTGTCGAAGGAACTATTCAATTTTATTAGTTGCATAAAGGTATTTCCAGTGTTTTGTTGATAGCGGAACCAACAGATAACTAAAGGGCGTTCCAACAAGAACGCAAGATTTAAATTTGGCGCCATTCGAAGTGTCATTGTTTGACATTTGAACAATTGTTATTTTTTGCTAGTAGAAGGTACGAGGATAGTAAAAATGGAGCGCTACACGA
The DNA here is from genome assembly GCA_019455685.1 of Philornis downsi. Classification (NCBI taxonomy): domain Eukaryota; kingdom Metazoa; phylum Arthropoda; class Insecta; order Diptera; family Muscidae; genus Philornis; species Philornis downsi. Next base: position 10,009 of record JAHXMU010025723.1, on the reverse strand, counting down.
ATGAACAACACAACAACATTCTCATTGTGAAATTGTTTTACCAAAATGGTGAAAGTTTTGCGGCTACAGTTCGCAAATTGCGATCAATAATGCTCCAAAGGAGTCAACTGTAAAGAGATTAATGGGTAAATTTGCCAAAACTGGGTCTGTTAGTGACAACAACGGTCCTTCGACCCGGTCGGTCGACCGAAAATGTCGCAGCTGTACGTGATGATGTCGCGCAAACTCCATCCACCTCAATTCGTAATATTTCACGTTTTGGAGACCAGACTTGGCCGCCTAGATGGTGCGATTTAACACCATTAGACTTTTTTCTTTGTGGTTTTTTGAAAACGATGGTTTACGCGAATAAGCGGACGACGACTAAAATCTTAAAAGGGGAAATTGGACGCTGCATTAATGAAATGCCGCGGCATTTATGCAAAACGGTCATTGAAAATTTCATTAAAAGATCACGTGTGTGCCAGTAAAGTCGCGGCGGCCATCTGCCCGATGTGTTATTCCATACATAACCTCATTCTGTCTACTCTACGATATAATAAAGTTTCATAACTTTTTTTTAAATATCTGCGTTTTATTTAAAATTTAAATCTTGCGTTCTTGTTGGGACACCCTTTATAATTGTCTAGAAATATGTGTACACATAGTCGGACCTGGAGAGATAATGTGTTCGAGTGGTTGAAACAAAGTATTTATCGTTTTTACTGGGATGCCTTCTGCTAGCAAAATTGCGTTCCAGTCATTTAGTTTTTGACTGTGAAATCTGGAAAATGATCGAAATTAATAACAAACCATGTGAAATGTCATCGTCAAACGTTTATGACAACTTTTTCTACAAACCTCAAACCTCAACCTCAAGTCAAAATGATAAAAAACTGTTCATTCGGACTTCAAGCAATCGATTATTTCGTACTTACTTACCCTATAAATCGAAAAGCGTTACAGAAGCTTTGAACTTGTCTATCAAAAGAAGCCAAATTTTTCACTGAAGCCAAATTTGGGATAGAAGTTTTTCTCAGTTTCGAGGCTTATTAGGTTGGAAATTTCGAATTTGTTTGTACAGTGGGTTTGTTTTATGCAGTGCATATATTAAGCTTCGTGACTTTACAACTTCGAAATTAAAAGAAATTTGGATGCCATTTGAAAGGAAAAATACAACGTTAGCAAAGGAATTAAATTTGTTAGTGATATTCACTACCTTCACTACCCTTTCTGGTCTATAACAGGTTTAAGACGGGTAGGAATAGAATTAACTAGCTTGTTTTGTAATGAATGGAGTATAATTCATTCTAATTCCAGAGCCCGTTTCAGATCATTTCTGTTGGATATCTTATGGCCTCCAATATGGCTCATAAATTTTCAAAATTTATTACATTCAAATCCGGTAATTGTGCTGATGAAGTCATCAAATGTGAGCAGTTGTATAGGGTGGCTCATAAGTAACGCTAAGATTTGATCAGTGAATATGAGTACATTTTTTTGTTTAAGTCTTTTTTTTTCGTCCCTTTATAGAGTTCACTAAAAAATACTTGAGAAAATTATGATGGAGAGGCTCAGCACAGACGAATTGGAGGAGAAGCGCAGAAGATCGAAGCGCTTGAAATTATTTTCTACGGGCGGCGTATAATAGATAAGGATGTTTATTCCAGTCACCACTTAATAAGAAGAAGAATATGTGTAATAAGATTAGGTATGTATGTGTAATAAGATTGAACAGATTTTACAACTATTGTTTTGAAATAGCCAGTTGGCCTAGCAGGAATAGCACTACCGATTAGAGGAATAATTCTGTCCATTAATAATTTTTTTTCAAATGTTCTCCTATGGGTTTAAAATACATCAAAGTCCCATTATGTATCAAACGATTCATATCTAGATGTTTTTAACAGTTCAGTACAGAAGAAGCTTATTGTTAATATCTTTTGTTATTCATTGCTTATCTTCTGAATTTTGATGTATTCAAAAAATTTACTAAAGATGAGATTTGAGCAATTAATCATTTAAGATAAAAATGCATTTAGACTAATCCTATGAAGTGAAAGATAAATTAGAAACAAATTAAGCAAACAAATTTAGTTTTAGAAAAACTAATTTTGCTACAATTAAAAAATTTAGAGCAAAATCTATGCGAATTAAAAAGATGTTAATCGGGCTTCACGCGGAAGATTTTCAATCCTAGATAAACTTTCAATATTTGGAAATAAGATGCAATATTTCATGAAATATTTTTTTATATTCTGAACAAAAGAATGTTTCTTAAATGTTTAAAGGTTTCTTTCTTATGTGTGGGACATAAAGCAATGCAAAAAACTAAATTTCATATATATTCGCTGATGAATTATATACATATGAAAAGAAACACCATCAATTATGTACTATCTCTTGTGTATAGTAATTGTTTGCTTTAGGGTTTACATTTAATTTGTATAAAAAATTTTTATTTGTTTTAAATTAAATTTCCATCTCTGTGATTGATCGATATCGCTTCCAAATGGTTAATTTAATAATATAACAAAGTTTCCATAATATTTCAAGTCAAACCTGTGGGTTAGAAATTAATGCATCAACAAAATAGCGCTAATTCATTACAAACAAAAAAACAAATTTTTTTATTTCCGAAACAGGTTAGTTTATCATGTTTCTGTTTTTGTGACATTTTTCGTGACGTTAATTTCACATTTAAAACAAAACAAATAAAAAACCGGACCTTTGCCAGACAGGTGATTTAGCAATTGGCCATTTAACGAGTAATTTAAATTAATTTAAAATTCAATAATTAGAGAAAAAAAAACAACACAAAAATCCTATGTATAGATTCTACAAAGGCAGATATACGAGGTGTGATCAAAAAATAAAAGTTATTTGCAATTCTTTTAAAAAAGTATTTATTTATTCATCAATAACTATCTTGTCCCCTTCAAAGTAATCCCACTCAGATATAATACACTTATGCCAGTGTTTTTTCCAATACTCGAAACACTTCTGAAACGCGCTTTTTGGTATCGCCTACAGCTCCTGTTTCGATTTTTCTTTTATCTCCTCAATCGTAGGAAAACGCTTTCCTTTCATCGGTGTCTTCAGTTTTGGGAAGAGGAAAAAGTCAGCTTGGGCCAAGTCCGGAGAATACGGTGGTTGAGGCATGATTGCGGTTTTATTTTTATCCAAAAACTCATGCACAAGCATCGATGTGTGAGCTGGTGCATTATCATGGTGCAAAATCCATGATTGGGTTTTCCACAATTCTGTGAATTTCTGACGAATGGCTTGGCGCAAACGGCGCCAATACTTCAAGCTAGTATTCCTTATTGACCGCTTGACCTTGTGGCAAGAATTCATGATGCACCACGTCATTGCATTCGAAGAAAACAGTGGCAAAACCTTCACATTTGACCGAACTTAAAGTGCTTTTTTTTGATCTAGACTCTTCTGGTCGCCTAAATTGGGATGATTGGGCTTTGGTTTTAACATCATAGCCATATAACCCATGATTCGTCACCAGTTATGACTTTCTGAGGAAATCTGGATCGTCGTTGACAAAGTTCAACAGCTCCTGACGTTGTTCGACGTTGTTCTTGCTCAAATTTAGCAATTTTGGAACAAACTTCGCTGCCGCACATTTCGTACCTAAAACATCCGTAAAAATTGCTTGGCATGAGCCGAACGATATGCCAACATCATCAGCAACCTCTATAATAGTGATTCGACGATTATCCAAAATTAGTTTCTTCACTACTTCAATGTTGTCATCGATTGTTGATGTACTCACGCGACCAGGAAAAGCATCGTCATTGACCTTTTTGAGGAAATCTGGATCGTCGTTGACTACGTTCAACAGCTTCTGAGCGATGTCCATGCGACGTTGTTTTTGCCCAAAATTTAGCAATTTTGGAACAATTTTCGCTGCCTCACATATCATGCCTAAAACATCCGTAAAAATTGCTTGTTATGAGCCGAACAATATGCCAATATCATCAGCAACCTCTCTAATAGTGATTTGATGATTATTCAAAATCATTTTCTTCACTGCTTCAATGTTTTCATCGGTTGTTGACGTGCTGGGGCGACCAGGACGAGCATCGTCATTGACATCTTCTCGGCCTTCTTCAAATCGGTCATACCACAATTGAAATTGTGTTCTGCTCATAATAGACTCGCCAAACGCCACAGTCAACATTTCAAATGTCCTTGCAAATTTAATTTCATTTTTTACACAAAACTTAATACAGATTCCTTGATCCATTTTTTCGAATAGTAAAAAATTGAAGAGCACACCAAAACACGACTAACTTTTTTATCTGTCAAAAACAAACTGACAATCCAAAATGGCTGATATTATAAACATATATAACAGACATAATAATGCGAAAATCGAACATACGTAACTCACAAAATTTGAAAATAACGGTAATTTTTTTATCACACCTCGTATGTTTAAACTTTAAGGGGTTACTTGGAAAAAAACTGGTCAAGTAATTTGATAAAAGATAGACTCGAAATGCAGGTAAAAGTGGTATTAAAATTGACTAATTAAAAAAAAAATAATGCTCCAAATTAATGTATGAACAGCTCATTTTTAATGGGTAATTATAATCAGAATAGCAATCATTACTAAATGGTATTATGAGAAATTTGCTCCTAAAATTCTTAAACTGCTTAACAAAACAAGTTTATTTCTTAAGTCTTTTGTTATTTCCATATTCTCATTATAAATTCTGCTACTTGTACAGAGTATACAATTCGTCATTTAAAGACACATCTTATTCAAAATCAACTAATATTTCACACACAGATGATAAATAAACAAAACACAAAATCACCCTCACAAAACTTGATTTACAACAGCCAAACTTTTTTAAACATAAAATGGAGGGCCCCAAAAGTTTACAATTCTTAGTAAAATTTTTGTCCAAATTTTACGAAAACCAAATTGTCGAATTATTGTTATATTTTTGCATCCCCATAGAAGTTATTCATGGATCTTATAAGTTATTCTAAATATATTCAAACATTGTGCTACAACGAGTTCGTTCCTTAAATCTCTTTCAACCCTATGGCATGGGTTCTTATCAAGTTTTTTAAGCTATTATCAGGCTTGAGCTCTAATATTGATTTAAAAAAAGTTGATTGTGTTCATTTCTTCTTATTGTTTATTGCAATATTTTAACTAACATCAGCCAGTCAGTCATCATCGTCAAAAATGTATACATAATGAGATTTTTTTTGTTTACTGGCTTGTCAAGTGCTTTTTAATCGGATCTATGAGAAGATCGTCTAAATTTTAATTTACTTTTTGTGGTTTCAACATATACTTTATGGCATATATTGGTGTTATCGCTATTGCACGTACCTATAATCTTACAAATAACGTACGATATTTCTTCTTTTATTTATATTTGTCTCGGTTTTACTGAATAACTCATATGACGTTTTATTTGTCTCCAACAATAACTGGTATCTTCCTTTGTTATAAATTCTTATAAAATCTTAATTATCTTAGAAATGCGTGAGTTAAACAATAGATCAATATGGAAACAAACAAATTCAAATTAATTTAATAATCCAACGCCCAAGTGTTAGGAACAACAAACAAATAAAGCTCTTGAAAATAAATCAGCGTATTTAAAAAAAAAAAATAGAGCATTTTTCAAAATCCAGTATTTTGTTCTAAATAGCCATTAATCAGTGGCTAAGCCAAATAAAGACTAAAGCCTGATAAATCATTGACTTTTAAAAACGCACAATAACACAAGTTCGCTTCTTAAGTCTTTTGTTATTCCCAGTTTCTGGTATATCTCATTACAAATTCCAAAATGTCTCACAAGCACGTGATTTGAGCAATCGACTACTAAAAATAAATATTAATCTAAACAAATTTGTAAAGTTCAATGATCCAGACACAAACTAAATACGAGTATATTTCACTGCCAGTCAATTAACTAGTTAGTTAGTGCGAAGAACATAGAATAAGGCTGAAATTTAGTAAATATATTATAATATAGGGTGATTTTTTAAGATTTAAGTTTTTCAGGTTGGCAGTACTAGTTGGTAATGGCGTCCAAACGTCCTCTGTCAAAGTGAAAAGTGTACAGTATACGCTGCCATTTCATCATGGAATGGCGAATAACCTATAACAAAGTATAATATTTGGTGAATGGGCCTTACAAAAGCTCAATGATAATCCGTTGATTTATCCAAAGATTGTGTTCAGCGATGAGGCTCATTTCTTGCTGAACGGATACGTAAACAAACAAAACTGTCGCATCTAGAGTGATGAACAGCCACATGCCCTACATGAATTACCGATGCATCCCAGTTTGATGTGGTTTATGGGCTGGTGGCATCATCGGTCCATTTTTCTTCAAAGACGACCGTGGAAGAAACGTTACCGTCAACGGCGAACGATATCGAGCCACTATACGCGATTTTTTTTTGTGCCAATTGGCTGAGTTGAACTTGGTTGACATGTGGTTTCATCAGGACGGTGCAACATGCCACACTGCTCGTAAACAATGGATATGTTGACGGATGAATTTGGTGAGCAGCTTATCTCTCGATGTGGCCCTGTGAGTTGGCCCCCAATATCTTGCGATTTAGCGTCTCTTGATTATTTCTTGTGGGGGTTATGTCAAGTCGTTAGTCTATGTGAAAAAGCCGAACACTATTGAAGCCTTACAGGATAACATAACACGCGTTATTTGTGGAATACAGGCCGAAATGCTCGAAAAAGTGTCGTTGGACCTTCCTAATGAGCATTTTGAGACGGAGCCGAGGACAACATTTACATGAAATTATCTTTAAAAATTAAATTAATATATGATGCAAATTTGAGTGTTTTATTCGATTTTTAAAAAAACTATGATTAAAAAATCACCCTATATAACTCCCTTAATCAAGCTGTATAAAAGAGAAGTTTATCAGCACCAATCCACTGTGTATTTCTTTCTGAAAAAATGTGTTCTCCGTTTCTAATTCTACATTACAGCCGACTAAATGTTGAAATTATATTAAAAATTAAATGGCAGAGACTAATTTATCGATTCCAATAAAAAGTTTTAATATATGTTGCAAATTTGATTGTTTTATTCGATTTAAAAAAAAAAAAAACTACGATTACCCTTTATTATGTAATATTGTATAAATAAATAAATGAAAATGAATTAAAAATACATGAAGCCTCTAGTACTTTTAGTTAGTGGGAACAAAAGTTTATGAATTGTATGAAATTCTGGTTAATTTTGCCTTTTTTTTTGTTTGTTTCTGACTAAAATTACAGAAAGAACTGCGATCACAAGGCAAAAGTCCTATAAATCATCCTCTATTAAATTTGAATGTTCATAACACCTCTAATATCTCATTAGAAATTCCAAAATATACAACAAACATGTACCACTTGACATTGTGGGAACTGCTAGAAAAATTAGTGTATTAAACTTATTAATAAGTTTTTAATTTTCAATTTTGTGTTTTCACAAATTACCCCAAAATTGAAGTGAAGTTTAATAACAGCAAGTACAAATTTATTACCATTTGCTTAAGAGAAATACAATTTTGTTTGAAAACTTTAATTATCCCCCTAATTTATTTATTCCTGCGGGCGATATACAAATGACTACTAAAGGTAACACAATCGTCCCCCAAATCATTTACATTAAAATGTTATTAAAAGTTCATGGTAAAACAACTACATTTCCTAACATATTTGTTATTCATTGCCTCTCTTATAGCTCATTACGTATTCCAAAAAATATCTATTTAATATTTAATTTAGGCAATCAATCATTTAGGATATAAAAAATTTATCTAAAACAATTAAACATTCTGGGACGGAAAAACAAATGAACAAGAAATAAACTTACCCCTCGTAAAAATTGATTTATAGAAGCTAAGTTTTGAAATGTACATGAATTAAAATAATATTAATCAAGCGTCTGACCGCAGGTTTTAAAAGTAAAAAAAGCATTAAACATTGTCACATGAAAATGTAAAATTTTCCGAAATGATTTATTTTAAATTCACGCAGCAATTAATACACATAAATCCACTTGAATGGTATACCTATTTTATACAAAAAAAAAAAAAAAAAAACGACAACATTGCTTTTTGGCAATTGAGAGGGGCGTTATTTCCTGTAATTTAAATAAAGAATCATATTTGGAAGAAGTTTTTTAGACAGAGTAATTGATTTTGTAAAAGCCTTTTGAAATATCTGTCTGCATGACAAATTATTTTATTAAATTTTATATTAAATAGCAAAGTATCATCTGTCGCCAGATATTATAAAGCTGTCATATTCATGTTAAGCTTATCATTTTGTTTAAGACTGTTAACATTGATTGAAATTTGAAAATATTGCATATTTTTGAATATAGGTCGCCCATGTAGAATCATGTAAAATCATAAAAGGTCAATCCAGAACTAAGAAAATATTCTGCGCTATCGATGCCGCTAACAAATCTCAATTTTAATGTGGTCTTAGCAGAAAAGCTTTAATGAAATTTGTTGTGATCGTACAAGCAAACGTTACGGCGCACAGTGGGTTTGCTTCATTCATTTTTGTGCAATAAATATAAGGAGTTGTCGTTGAATCTGAAATTCGGCATAGAGCGTTTTATGACGTAGAGTAGCAAAAATATAAAGTTTCATCCAAATCGACCACGCCCATCGGCTACTGCCCATACAACTAAAAATGAAATTTTCGTATACATTTTTTTCTTTTAGGTAGAAATTCTTGTAACTTGGCATGGATCATCTGACTACGAAAACAAAATTTTTGGAAAGTTCCATCTAAATCGGCCACGAGCACCGCCCACCATAAACTTAATGCGAGCGTGCAACGAGGAAATACCCAATTTGAGGGCATCGGTATCAATTGGTCGTGCTGCAACTACGTCTAAGTTGTTCATTTGTGTTGGTTTTGCTTTACAAATGTAGCAAACGGCTGCTGACGAGGTTTTCGTAAGTAAAAGTATGCACCATATACGTGTTTTGTCTTTATTTCTTTGCTTAATTTGTAGCGTAATTTCTTGTGACTTTTTTCATAAAATTTATAACTTTATTCAGCAGTATAAAATATTATAAGAATTTTTTTCTATAAATCGCAATAATATACTCCATTCCTTCATTTTATTGCAGTCAGAGCATGGAGGTCGCCGGAGCTAACCTTTTTTTCATCCAAGGAAAACTTAGAATACTGAAATTCCTAGGGCTTTTTTTTCAATTTAAATAGTTTCGAAACTATTTATGCTATCCAGTTGTCTTTTTTTCTTTAAGAATAACAAAATACCATATTTTTAGAACATCATGACATAAAATAGTTAAACGAACAACAAATATGCATATACAGGCTCTCAAGTTGCATTAAAATCTTAGTCGTTTTGCGCTTTACTTCTCCCAAGCATTTCTAAGTAATTATTTTGCAATAAAAAATTATTTTTTTCAAAAAAGCAATGATGAATTTCTCTTAACTAAACAATTCCGTACAAAATTGCATCATTACATTTTTAGTATTTTACAGTCGAAAAATAGACTTTTTGCACTTAGAATCTCACTGTGCGGCGGTTCAGTCCACCCCGTCCAATCAAATAAATCCATTGACATTACTGTGTACGAAAGAATCATGCAAAATAAGGGCGGCGCATTTGACAAAAGTTAATATTGAGACAATTTAAAAGGAGTACCCAGCATTTCTCCAAGCGCAATTCGGATGAATTGCTGCACGAATCCATCACAACACACCAGAGGTTAATAAGCAATTGAAATAGTGAGACTCACCTAGCGATTCATCTACGAAAAAGTTTTCAAAAATTACCATCAAACTCGAAAAATATGCAACAACCACTTGAGTGGCAATTTAAATAAATTTAAATATGCCCTATGTTGTCAAACATTTAGATGGATAACATAATTAGTACTAGATATTAAATTTAATTTGAATGTAGTCATAACAGAAATACTTTAATATTCATTGTGGTCGTAAAGTTTTGAATCTTCACTGAAAATCAGGAGAAGG
>JAHXMU010025722.1:0-10166 GCA_019455685.1 Philornis downsi | reverse complement strand
CATCCGCCTTTAGTGTTGTTAGTCTACTTGGCTGTAATTGGTAAGTACCATAAACACACACGCACATACACTCGCTTATGTATAAATTTAGTGTTGTACTTGCCGTGCATATAACTATGCAACGTTATCCCTAAAAAGTCGTTAGACAGTTTATACAGTTGTGCTACAAGTAATATGTTACAATCAATCACGTTTCTATGAGCGTGTGAAGGAACACACTTGACTCTCCTCCTTCTCCTCCTCCTCCTATGAGTGTCATCATCGTCATCATTTGCACCCCACATCTCATCATCGTCCACATTATTATTGTGATTTCTAAAAGTCCACTGTACTGATTTTACGCGGGAGATTAGGATTTTTCAATTTTGGCCTCTTGTGTTCAGATTTTTCTATGTGCCACTCTACTGGTTGAACGCTCTTACGTCATGAATAATTTGTGCGAGCAGTTTGCTCAAATTGCCATCCAAATCAGCTTGACCATACCATTTGTGTCATAAGCGAGACGGATGGAAAAATAAACCATAAACCAAAATCCAAGATAAACCATAAACGTTACGAGTCAACCATGTTCAACGATGAGGACCAATGATGAGGACCAATGATGAGGGCCGAAAGATCAAAGATTCACCTTGAGTGAGTGTGATTTGACATGTGAAAATAACGTACAAAAAGTTTGGCAGCAATCTTCAACGGCAGGAAGTTTTAGTGCAAATTCAAAATTCATTTTATGCTTCCTATCCAAATTTGCGTCTAAACAGCTAATGTGGCCAATATAGTGGGATTGAAGCGCACACTGCAAAATGAAATTTTTTGAATTTAATTAAAATCAGTGCCTACATTTTTGCGCTTTGCGTTTATGTGTAAGTTCACCAATATTGTGCCACCTGATCCTTTGAGGTTTTCACAGTGTGTTGTTTCATATCCTTATCCCCTTCAAACGAGTAATGAAGGATAGATGGACAGATATTATTTTGATATTATCAAGACCGCTCGCAAAATATACTTCACCCAAAACTAAACAATGCATTCATTAATTTGTTTCTCAGATCTCAGAAGGTACAGAGTACATGGATGCTTTAAGTGAGTCTCGCTGTGAAGGGGTATATTACAGTGTCAGCACTCCCTTGGAACAGTCAAGCAAACATAGAGGAAGAGGATGCGACAATTTTGTTAGCAAACTACCGCATCAGTCGGACATTCTTGTTTCAGCCAGAAGGTACCAAATTCAGTATGTCAGTAAAATCTATACTCCCCATAGTCGAAGGCGAGACCTATCTTACCATCTCTGTTACTATATGTGTCTAAAGCAACCAGTTGCATTGTAAATCCACACTCGAATACAAACACTCTACAAGTGATTTCGGTTTCAACCAACAACCCGACTCCCATCAGGAGTCTTTCACTATCCTTTCCGGCGGGAAGTCGCGCGTTGGGGCTAACTACCTGATGTCCACAGGAACGGTCGAACATTCCAGAGGGATCGGTGTAGCGTAGCCACTGCAAAATTGTAATTTAAGTTACATTTTTGAAGCGATTGGCCGCCCTGTAGCAAAGGGGAATTTTCACATACATGTGCGGGTATATTCCACCTTATCGATGGAAGGCGGTAAAAACTCCTTTCAATCGGAGAACCTCTCAGCAACTGTCATCACCAAGCTTGAAAAGGTTTTGAAGTTAGTCTGATCCAACATCCCTGCAGGTCAAACTGCCTTAAAAAGGAGTAGGGAGCATATTTCTGACTATGCATAAACTTTATGTCATTCACCTTTCTGACATTTTCTCGGTGAACTCGTCTTTGGCAGAAATTTGTCTATTTTCAAGAAAATATCTAAATTCAGTGTAATTCAACTTACTGTCCCTAACTGAAGGGTTTATTTAGCGTAGGCAAAATGATCGGGTTTATATCAAGTACGCACAGTATTGTCTGATGACTTTTTGCTATTTTGAAGGCAATCTCAGACGATTTTTACATGCTTCTTGAGAGGGATATGCCATCAATACAATAATTCTTCAAAAACAGAATCAGGCGGTAATCATCCGGAACCAGATCAGCACGGAGGTGGATACATAAGAACGTCCCAAACAAGCTCTTGTCATGTTGCCATGTTGGAGAAAAATTTCACTCGTATTGACCGAAGCTGCTTCTGGGGTAGTATTTCCTTTAGACTATCAAATTATTGGTTTAAATTAAGAGCTTGGCCTAAGGGAGTAGATGATTGCATGCCAATCTCACCAAATATGCAGCAAAACCTTCCTGAGTGTCAATCCTGGTTTGGCCACCGTTTTCGCGGACTCACTGCAATTCGACCACGATCATTTTCTTTGGATTTATCGTAAGTGATCATCACCGGCCACCATCTGCCTTAAAAAGTGGTCAATTTTTTAGGAATTCAGCAATGATTCGCAGAATCAGCAGATTGAAATTCGGTACATGTGATTATTATTATTTTTTTTTTTTTTGCGGTAATACAATACAGTTTACTAAAGCTCTATATCGGAAAAACAATCGAATTCATTTAACTAGCCGTTATATTTCCCTATGAAATAACTATTATTACTTTTTATCTAAACCATATGGCAGAGTATTGATTTGTCTTACTTATTGCAAGTACTTTTTCCTTCATCTAAGGTCGTGTTCTGTCATAGACCAATTCTTCTTAATTCTAAGAAGATCTACCAACTACAAACAGACATCTCCTCAACCAAACTAAAGACATTCCAAGTGCTTATTCTTATATTATGTTCATTACAGTGCATTACATTAGAGTGCACGTTGCTGAAGATAGGGGGTCCAGTATAGTTATTTTTCCTTGTACAAACGCTGTACGCTGTAAAAGTTCCTGAAAACATTTCATTATAAAGAATAACTTTAATATTCATGTAAAACCTTGCTCATGATTGTTCACTCCCTTTATCGTGTTGCCGTCAATAACCCAAAACAAATAGGTTCTTGTAAACACTGATGCCTGATACTGACTAGTAGTTGCGGTAATAGATATGAGATGACAGGAAAAAAATTAATTAAAAATATTATTTCAGTATCCGTCGAGCAAATTACAGAAGAAAACATGTGAGAGAAGAGCATCCGCTTGTAGAATAATAATGTGAATTATTTTTTAAAACTTAAGATGAATAATTTTAATGAACTTAGGTTAGGAATTTCAATCACTTTAGTCTCATGTAACAGGAATTAAAACTGATATAATCTGACCTTTTAACTAAAAACGTTGCTTTAGGTTGGGAACCGTCAGCGCATCGAAGTCAAGCGGGACTAGTGCGGAACTTTCAGCCAATTAATACGAATTACGTATAGATTTGCCCAAGGTCAATTTGAGTTGGTTCAAAAATGTTCAGTGCTCCAGAAGTAGAGAAGTGAACCAACAGTTTATTGTAGAAAATGATTCGAAATAACACACAATATCTTACTTACTTAGTTGGGAGTGGCTAGAATAGACTTCCTTGTCAATCATACTGTTTTTCTTCTCCTATTGGTCACTCCAAATTTTGACAATATGTCAAAATCCTGATCCTTCCAAAGCGGGTTTTGCAAGCCTTTTCGTCGCCCATCTATTTTGTAGTCGAAAACTTTTCGAGCTAGAGCATTTAAGTTCACACATGACGCAGTCACCAATATATCGCTGTATATTGATCCGCTTGAACACGTCGATGTCAATACATACCTTGTACAGCGTATGGTTTATATGAAGCCGATACACATAATCACTCATAACCATTATTATTCGCGGAAAAAAGCTTATTAAGCGCCTGGTCCTATAATAAGTGTAATAGAATGACATTTATAAAGATAGAAGTATGTGGATTAACAATCTGTTTCCGAAAAATATTCAAAACGATAGCTGAATGAATCCACGAACGAACGCATTGATAACAGTGTTTCTTATAAAACTTACGAAACTTTCCGGAAATCCGAAGTTTCAAGAAAAAAAAAAGAAAAGTCAATATTGCCATTATTTACGGTTTCAATGTTTCTTCACATTGTTTTGTACAAGAATTGTAGTTTTATTTTAATCCTTGTTAATAAAGATAAAAACTCTCCAAAACATAGATCTATTCGAATTACGAGAACGAATACAAATAGGTTTTCTTCTTCTTTGTGACATAACTGAGCGATTCATTTTATGGAAACCGGCTGTAAATTAGAAAATTTGTATGGAAGGCATAGGGAAATACGTGGCTAATCAATCGGTATTTTGAAACTTTATGTAGTTTTATAACACAAAAAAAAAATTAACAAAGTTTACTGTAGTATGCAAATTAGGAGAAATATTAAAATTCGATAAGTAGGTCAACTTGTATGGGTGGTACTAGGATGTAAATTGGTAAATCTTAAGGAAACTTCTTGAATAATATAAACCTATGAATATATGTATGTGTTAAATCGGCAGATCGTGTGGAAAGTTCTAGAACGGCCGTTGTTATTTAGTCGCTTTTTCCATAAGTTTTACCAACAGTTAGAAACCAATGGAATTGACAAAGAATTAGATTACTGTAAACTACTAGTTAGAAACTGCAGAGCAAAAACTGAATTTCGGACAATGACCAATTCGCATGGGCGGTAGCGGAAGGAACGTGGCAATGCTGTCCATTTTCCCTCTTGGACTTTACTTTGGTTACCAATTAATGTGCACCAAATCCCTGTGAAAGTTACCAGAAGGGGTGGGTCGATATGGCTTCGGCTAAGATCTGGCAAAATCATAGGCTGACATAAGTTTTAGTCAGCTATCCCCATAATGCCTATAATTAATTCAAATCTATTGTATGGCCTTCAAAGTAGGTCTATTTAAATATAATACCTCTGGGAAGAGTTTAGGTTATACAAACCACTTGCTTAAATCTGTGTCTGTATTAAATCTGTACCTACTTTAAAAATGGTGATTAAATTTGGTTTTCTGCTCGACATTATCGCTCAAACATGTGTCAAATATCCAATAGGATTAAGATATCTTGATGTTACCGTAACTTCGTATATAATCATCTTTATTAATAATTTCTTACGTAACCAGAAAAAAGCAATAAAAAGTTAACTCATTTAAAACGACCTCCTATACTACTGCTCCAACACAGTTTTTTTTTCTACCTTCACTTTTATTTGATTTTCTTTGATGTGAAGTATTTACCAATGTCAGAAAAAAGTCAAAAATAACTTGAGAGTTTTATGTCCCATGAAATTATTATAACCTGTAAGGTCAACCTTCAATAATCCACCTCAAATATCAATAAGTTATCCAAGTGCCCATTTGTTTTCCAGAAAGAAATAATCAGTTCGTTGATCAATTTATTCCACAGATGGGTAACCAAAAAACAAGCTGACGGATTTCATGGCATTCCAATTACCGTTAAATTGTTGGGAATCCCCGTGGCGCACAGGAGGCACTTTAAACAACAATATTTTGTTGAATAAACAAATGCCAATCAATTGTTATGTTTTTCAACTGTCCATCGATGTTAATGGGAGGATAGGGGGCGGCACATGTAGTCATATAGAGGGGGATATCCTTCTCACCTCTCACGGCACGTCATACCATGCCTCGAACCAGGATATCGTTGCCGCTATCAAATAGTACCATTCGAATTGCTTTGTACAAAAATTGTCGGAGGTATTAAGAGCTTTGTATTCGCCAGGATGCAGGCATGAATAAGTGTCGAAAAGCTGGATAGTTTCGAAAAAGAGTTGGAAATAGAGATGCCCTTTTCGAAGAGATCTAGAGAAATATAGGTAGTTGTAAGTGATGTTTGTTTAAGCGATTGGTTATAATTTTAATTCCCAGTATAGAAGTTGCTTTCAGGTAAACTGACTTACACACATTCACCCATCGTGCCAATAGAACGTGGTAACTCACTACGTTCTTATCAAGAATACTCTGAATTAAAGTGGAAAAAAGATTCTAAATTACAATTTTGACAAACGCGCCATTTTGAAGTTACAGATTCTATATGTTCTTACTATACTTCAAGATCGTTTTTCTATTAACAAATATTTATTATTATTAATAGAATATGATTCAAAAACTTACGAAATTGTTTACATTCACACCAGCTGAACGGGTAGCTATTTCAGTATTGGTATATACCATCTTAACCGACCTTAGCCGTTTGTGCTTTCTCGAACATCATTGCAACTCGAACAACTTTACAAAGCAATTGAGAAATTTTGCCCACCGGTACGAAAATGTTCTCAACAAAGAGCACAAGTCAAATATAAATAAAATTATTGCAAGTTCTTGTTCATGCATAGAAGTTGTTTTTGCTAATAGAAAAACGATCTTGAACCAGATTTAGAACTTCGAATATGTTATAATAAAAATCGACTTTAACGATCAAAAACGAACATTAAAGTTTCTTGTTAAATCCGCATATACAACCTTTCAATATACAACCGGAAAAAATTTAACTAAATTCAGTGTACAAATTAGGGATTACAAGGTAAAAAACAAAATTTCCATAAACTGGTTTATTTCTATAAGTGGTGCCAAAAGGGGTATGACTGTACACTCAATCTTCATCTTCAGAATTTAATTCACCAAATGAATGACATTTGGCAATTTGACTGAATAAAGTACGACTGTTGAGAAATATATATGGTCAAAATTTATGGGTTAAATCAGGCAGTTAACGGGAGGTACAACAAACAGTGTTCAGAGTATTACAAATTAATACAATAACCAAACTCTAGGCTACAACAGTCTACTAATTACAATCGCTCATCGTATATTAAATTTGGATAAATTTAGTGCAACAATTTAATAGATATTAATCTAAGCATATATGAATTAAAGAGGTCATTGGTAAGTTAATCACTTTTTTCACTTTTAGAAAGTATCACAATGCATAAAAAATGTAAGATACTGGAGTCTTAAATAGAATTTTGAGAAAACGATCAATTTCTATAGGAGGTAATAGAAAGGCTGGGACGGTATATCTAATTTACAATACAAAATATGTGGACTGTATCAATTTTTAAGTTGTTTCAAAGTCATCGTGTCAAAACCAGGCGGACGGAAATCCTTTAAACAATTAGTCAGAAGATACTTGGTACATTAAACGCATCTTTCTAGATATTGTATTTTATAAATTTCTTTTAAATATTGACAATGATTACATATCTAGCGTTCAACAAATTTCATTGCACTGCGTGAGTGAGAAATATGAGAGCTTCTCACATTTAGTGAGACACTCAATAGAACCTACAAACTGACGACGATTCAAAACGTCTTGTCGATTACTTAATTGAAATTCCTCAAATTAAAGCAAATTGTTGAAAAACACCTTTCTTAAATTGATTGTCAGAACTAAATTGATGAGTCAGAACTAACCCTGAAAATGTTGAAAATTATTGAAATGTCTATGGCATTTTGAAACATTCATTTAAACATTTTATATGACCTCAAAAGCTACGTTGGGCTAATTTTATCACCGTAATACCATTTCATTCGCTTCATTACCATATTTTTATTAAAAGCCATGCTCAGACCCATTCGACTTTTTTCAAACAACAGTTTTAACACATCATCTTGGCTCTTTAAACGAGCACATTATCAGCTATATCGTCCGTAAAACTGTTGTTATCTAAAAGTGTTGGATGCGTGGTAACAGCTTTTCGGCAAACTTCGTTTTGTAGTAATGTACAAATTCTATTGGGCACGAAATCACAAAATCTATGATAATGTTTATAATATATTCAATATAATGACAAGGACAATAAGGACAATCTCCTCACAATTTCATAGCAAACATTACAGAATACACATACACACACACACACACACAAAAACCAAAGCAAATTTATTAATTATTTATGCAAACAAAACTTTTTGCCAAAACACTTACAAGCTTTCACTTTCACACATATGTGCATAAATGTACATATACATACATATATATACACATTATTTATTTATTACTTATTGTAGAAATAGGCGTTGTGGTTTCTTCAGTTTTTTTTTTTTTTGATGGTATTTTTTGATAAGCAGCCAATGACGATCATATTATACGAGTAGTTCGACCATACAAAGTTTTGCATTAATATCCACATTTATGTAAATGTGTGCATATTTATATACGCCCTAATGTGTGTAAATTCAAATAAATATGAATATACGTGATCCTATTTACATGTGAATAGTTAAGATGCTAAACATTTCCGATTTTTCCGAGATGACTTAAGTCATAGGGATTCGTAAAACAGGCACATCGAATCTTCACAAATCCTCCCTCTGCGCGGAAAGTATCATCTTATCGTATGTGCAGTAATAAATAGTCAGTCATTCACATTCGCTGGCTGAAATAATTTCGAAGCTTCCTCAATATGCTTAATTTAATTAGACATGCAAATAGGATATCAAATATAAAGACAGGGGCAAACAATTCGTTACTAAACACGTACATATATATATATAATATGGTATTCATCATGATTCATTCATAATTAACTAACAGCAACAGCTTGTCAGAGGAAAGAGATGAATTTCGTGCATCCTATCATTGTTTGGTTTAATGGCAAACGATTGAGAGAAGATATCCATTGTTTTCGCTTATTAATTAGGAAGAATTAAGGAAAGTGGTGGGGCGGAGCTCAAAAAAAAAATTTGATTTTGTTCACATTTGCAGCGTAATGTTTAAGGCAAACGGTCGCTAGCAATTTTTTTTTATAATTGTCGTCATCATTCATGACTATTCATGAAGGGAAGTATGCCGTAATTTCTGATGGTATCACATGAAAATCCCCGTCTTCCTGTATTGCTAAAATGACCTCAAGTAAAAAGAACAATAGAGGCGAAATTTCCATCTTCGTATTTCATTTGTTGTTTTGTGTATGAACGTATGAAACATTTCTGGTAATGCAGGGTGGCGCACGAATCGTGCTCCAAACACAGTGTCAGTGGGTACCATTATTTAAAGAAGATGTGTCTGTTTCAACAGCATTTAGTTTCAGCAAAATGGAACAATTACGCACATAGCCAGACCGGTTATAGCGGAGATCCAAAGAAAATTCCAAAACATGTTAACATACTCGATTTTCCGCTGGCTTCTAATGTCACCAACATTTTTTTATAGGGTTATGACAAGCAAAGACAAACGAAACCGAGGAATTTGACTAAATTGAAGCAGTCCATCAAACAATAATTGATACGATCCTGCAATGAATAATTTTCTGATCAGTTGTCTTATACCAGTGAACGAGTATACGAGTACGGTCTATCATCTTCAAATCCAATTAGTTATAAGAAACAAAATTAAATTTTCTATAAAAAAAAAATAAAAAAAAAAATGTATTTGAATTTCTCGCTGTAGTGCAGCTGGTGCGTTTTTAAGAGGGAAAGTAAAGTCAAGTCAATAAGTTTGGCTGATTAGATATAAATATGAATCGATCGTGATGTACAATTTTCAATGTATATTCTCCAGTCTAATACTTACTTATTTACGTTTTCTAAATCTGGAAAAATTCAAGGGAAAATAGAAGCTATGGAAACAAGCTTGTCAACGATATACATATATGCTATTGCACACAAGAAGTAAGAAAAGACTTGAGTTAAAAAAAAAAATTAGTCCACGACCTTAAAGATATTCTCCAACATTTTTACCAATCCTACAATCAGGGCAAATAATTAGCTTCTGGTATGGCCTTAGAGCAATTCAATCGACTCAAAATGGTGTTGCCGCAGAAATTTTTTTCATTTTAGAGATTATCCAGAAAACACTCAGTGCTAAATCCGCGAAAACAGTGGTTGAGGAGCGATATTTGTTGAATTTTTGATGAAAAACTAACGAAAAAATTATATAATATGAGTTGAAACATTATAGTGGTGCAAAAACTAAGATATTTCTGTCCAAATATTTACGTAAACCATGCAGAATACTCAAATGATATTTGGTGTTGACGATAACCCACGATAATCGATAAAAGTGTCGACACAACAGTGATTTTTGAGCAACGCTGGTTCGATTTCTAAAGGCCTTGTTTCACCACTAGCACTGTATTAACTTAATTGATTGGTTATTTCCAGATAATTAAGATAAATTTAAGTTTTTTCTTCTGTCACACAGCATTTTAAAAAGCGCTGGTAGTCAGAAATGTTATCCTCACTCAGTTCAACGTGATGATCTTTTCGAAAAAAATTGAATGTCTTTGGCACCAACGGAGATTT
>JAHXMU010025716.1:6206-17806 GCA_019455685.1 Philornis downsi | reverse complement strand
CTCTATATAAAAAAAAAAAGAAATTGAATAAGCCCCATAGAAAAAAAGAGAAACAGAAAGAAAGAAAAAGACATTCTAAAAAAAAAAAAGAAAGGGGGAATGGAAAAAACAAAAAATAAGGACATTGTTGGGAAGAGTATTTTAATGTGAAAAAGAACAAAATAAGAAAAAGAAAATGAAAACCCATGAAAGAAAATCAAAAAAGCAACCATTTAAACATGGACAGGAGTAAAACGACTAACAAACAATATTGTACTCTGTTGAACTATATCGTTTCTGTCAGACAACAAAGAAGTTGAATCAAAATTTCTAAACTCAAATTAAATGTAAAAACACACATACACACACACACGCATCATCAGTAATAACAATCAACAATATATGTACTAAACATTTACTTAATTAAAATAATACACTATAAATCATACATATGAAGCGATGCAGTAAATAGTAAAAATCAACAAATAAGATGAATCTGAAAAAAAAAAAAAAAACAATATTGTAGGTCATACTACTACTATATATTACTACTATTTATAACGTTGGATTGAAAATATCAAGTGTATTCTTTCTTTTATTTTTACTTTTTAAGTCATGATTATGTTTTTATTATATTCAATTTGTTGTTATTGTAAGAAATAAATATAAGAATTTGGTATGGATAAGAATTATGCAATAAGTATGTAGTGTACCTTAGTAAATACAGTAAGACCCTAGTTAAGTATGTTGTTATAGAGATAGGGAGTTACAACATTTCCATCCCATCATTCTGGGGAAAGACGGTGGCATCCGAAGGTGAAGCAGAAAGATAAATCGGTACATCCGAGGAACAAAATGGAGAGATAACTCAGTACATCCGGGGAACAGCCGGATGGTAGTTGGCATGTTAATGGGGCGATCGGTGGACAGACGATGAGGAGGAGGGAAGAAATTTTATATCGCGTGTCATTTGGAGTGACTGTACTTGTTTGTCGATTGCGTTTGAGAAAAAGTCGTTATTTGATATTAATCACCCAGTAAAAATTAGTGGTGATGAAAAGGATAAAAAAAAAAAAAAACTAAATGAACACGACAGCTAAAATTTGTGCTGGTCCCGTTGTTGACATTTTGGGTGATGGGATGACCGCTTCATTTGGTCATCCATTAAGGACCAACTGATTTTACCCTCCTTGGACATTGAGTGGCACATCTACAATTTGGGCATGAAAAATCGTGACGAAGCCGATGATAAAGTTATTATTGATGGTACTAGAGCCGAGAAGAAGTACAACGTTAGCATCAGGTGTGCCACCAGCCCTCTATGAGAAACGTCAAAGAATTCAAAGTGAAGAAGATGCGGAAGAGTCCCAATAACATCTGTCGTTATATATTAAGCGGTGCTGTTTTCCGTGAAGCTATCAGAGGCAGAAACATTCCATGTCTGGTGAGCGGTTGGGAGAAAGCAATTGTTATTGGCCGCAATGCTTAAGCCGATCAATATAAGGCCACCAATTCCATAGTGCCTGGTGCTAGTGATTTGACATTGATTCTTGTTCCCGTCGGCGACAGTGCTGAATACGAAATCCATGACTACAAGGGCGTTGATCCGCAAATGCTGAAGAAGCGAGAGAGCTGCTATAACGATGCGGGCATCGTTCCTGGTGGAGGGGAGGAATGTTGTGACAAATAATTTGTAAGGTGTCATACTATTGACACCATTAGTATAGGGCATAGCTGTAAGGTTCTGTCACTTGAGAATGGGAATCAATTTGATATCGCAGCAAATTAACCTGTTGTTGCGACATCCCAAAAACTGAAGTGATTAATGTAAGCCAATGTTTACAGTGCATTTTTCCATATGCGGAATGTGTTATGGGAGCATTGGCACATTAATAAACAAAGAAATGACAAAAGTGTGTCAACCTGAAGTAATTAATGTAGGTCAATGTTTACGGGAACATTGACACATTAATAAACAAGGAAATAACGAACGTTTGTCAATGGGTTTTGCACTAACGTTGCATTTTTTCCTATGCGGAAATATGTGACTGTTTTTGCTGACTCTTATTTCTGAGCAGTATTTGGGTTGGCTCTCAGTCGATAGCGGCAGAACAAATAATAATAAGAAAAATATGATCTAATATAAATAAAGGTAGTTCCAATATAGGAATAGGAGAATGGTCTCAGGAGCGCTTGGCAACTGAGACGGAGGAACCCATGCCAATGATAATTAATTTCAGGCTGGAGGTAAGTAATCAAGCAGAACTAGTTGCCGTTTGGGCAATGTCCATCTCGTCGCGGGCCCCGCGACTCTAAAAAACAGGCCACCTCTGCCACGTAGGGACACTGACCCCCCCCCCTGCTCACATACACTTGAATTCAATTTATACAAACGTTTAATTTTTTTAACATTTGGCGCAGCCGGTAGGATCAAATGTGATTTGAACCTACTGGTCTGCGCGTTGTGAATAGATCATCACAACATTACAAGTTGTGATTTTCTTTTTACAACAAGCCCCTTGTTGCCCAAAACGCTGAACCAATCGGTAAATTGTTGTAGCGCTAGTAGCATTTCGAACATGAAAGAAATTTCGATATTATCTGAATAATTGAATGCTGACTTTCAAAATAAATTGAACAACTTTGGTTCTTTGCTCTGTGCTGAGCCTTTCCATCATAAATTTCCCAAATATTATTTAGTTAATTCTGTAAAGAAACGAAAAAAAGACAAACAAAAAATGTATTCATTGATCAAATATTAACGTTGCTTATGCGCCACCCTATACATACATAGTTATACAACATTGTGGTGGACAAATATGTAAGCTAATGCAGCCACTTAATTAGAGTCTGCGGAGGAATGATTTCATAATTGAAAATCTTTCAGGTTCCATTAGTATGTTTGAAGGGGTCGGGTCAATTTAACCCATTTTCATTGTGAGATTCGGCTTTGGCAAACGTTTAACAAGTACTAAATTTGGTACAATTTTACTGCAACTGTATAACAGATATCAACCTATAAGTATATAGATAAAATCCGCCATTTGTATGGGAGATAGGCGGTCAATTTTTTCTAATTCATCCAAATATTTTAAAACAAGACTAATCAGTGTGCATATTTTTACTGACTAATCAGTGCATATTTTCAATGCATGATGCATGAAGATTAAATACAGCTTTCGTGTCTATCAGTCAGACAGTCAGCCGTCCAGGTAGGCAGATATTATTTAGAAAGTCATGAATCACTTTTGGTCAAAAGATTCTTTCTTTCGGTTGACAATATAATTAATAAAAAATTAAGAACACCGCATTAGAAATGGGCTTCCAATACGATGGTAACTGCTATCCTTGTAATGACAGTAGTCGAATTAGGATAATCAGCTACGTTCCATGAGTTTGTAAATCATGCTAGTGGCGAAGGGTATACCAAATTCGTTGTCACCTTACATGAATCATGTTATTATTCACTCGCTTTTAAGAAAGATAAACGTCTGTCAAATCAAAGCTAAGATAGATATGATAATTATTTTGATCAGGGTGTCATTTTTATAATATTCATATGAATACAGATAAGTAGATGTCTCATTCGATTACAAGTTATCGATATCTTTGCTATCCGCGATAGGATTAGTATTAGACGGAATTCCGTCGATGTCACATGGCTGTCACACATTAAAATTTGCATGGATGTTGCGCTGGCGCAGAAGTGTGTCAAAACGGCGCCAAACTGTTATTTACTTATGTGCTGTCATAAAGCAACAGACACATCCGCTATCTTATCGTTAACATCAAACGTCCTTACGCCTCCTCTGTAAGAGAGTGCGAATACCGTCTGTCGGTATCTGCATACAAGAAGTTAGGCATCAGATATTCTCAATTAGTGCTGTGTGTTTAATTGTTGAGCGTGAATACCATAAATGGATGGGTTTTACCTCGTTTATCACAATTCATCACTCCCACGTCCCGTGAGTCCTAACAGTGCAAACATACATGTGTTACACGCGTAGACGTAACGTGATATGGAAGTAACGGTAGTAACAACCAGGTCAATCTGGATTTGCCCCACCATATGAGAGTCAGGAGTAGCGCATAACGTATAACGAATCGCAAGAAGATGATTAATTAGATCACAATAAAGGAGGGCAAAATAACCACAAAATTAGTTGATTACGGCATCTTTATGTGGTCGGTCACATTAATGAGACGAGATCAGATCAGACCTCCTCAGATGGGAGAGAGATGAACACCACCGCCACCATCAGCACCACTCTATGCCAGGGCAAATCTGAGCGTTGGATGTTCAATGTCGGTTGCTTGGTGCGTTGACCATTCGGTTGGTCGGTTGCTTGCTTGGTGAATTCAATTAACCACATTTCAATCAAGTGTAAATGTCGGAAATGTCAACCATTCGTTGCGCCTTTTACTTGTTGTGCTCGTCCAGCATAAAATGACCAAATGCCACAGATACATATGATTACAAAATCTGTCTGTGTGTACGGAATTGTGTGAGTATTCTTGATCTCCGGGCATTTTGCTCTGGAGCATCGATTTAAATATTAAGTGCGGGCAAGCAACGGCGCGGCGCGCATGTGCGTTGCGCACAAAATAGCGGCAAATGCTGGACGCACATGATATTACATGACATTGCCAAGACGAGTGTTTTGATTTGCCCGTTCTTATTTTTGTTCAAATGCATTCTCGTACATCTCATCATCGTCACCATCATCATTGAAGCATATTCCGGCGAAGAGATGTAGTTTTAGCATGAATAAATTTTGAGAAAATTATTCAGCTTTATAAGGATTCCAACAAAGAGGGGTATTTAAAGAATGGAAATATTGTCCGCATATTCTGGTTGATGTTCTAAGTTTTAAAAATGTTTGAAATATAAATCAACATTTATAACTAAAGCTATACCTTTATCCAAAGGGACGAAAGTATTTATTGTTTGATACGGCAGAAATATAGCAGAGAAATCTTTAAAGTGACAAGTATGTTTTGATCAAATGCGCTTCATTACTGTTTGAGTCGACTTGTTGATGTCGGTCTGTTTGGCTGGTGGACAAAATAACTGATATTCCGAATATAAATGCTTTAACTCCTCATCAGTCATCCTCATTTACTAGTTAACTCCACCCCTTCTGCTACCTGACCGATTTATATCTTCAAATCGGCGGCACTAAATTATGTCAAACAAAATTCAATCAATCCTCTGGGATTTCTAATCAGTCTGCTGTAGTAATCTAGGTGTTTATCCACTACATTGCTTCACAATTCACTATAATATTGGGGAAAGATCGATGAAATTGGCACGCCGCTTCTGGTACCTCCCACACAAATGACAGATTTAACCAATGTATTCTTATCTCCATATCTTCCAATTGGTTGCAACAAATTCGACAAAATTTGCATTATATCTTCTGTTTTGTAATCTAAGTTCTGCCAACTAAAATTGGCGACGTTATCACATCCATTGTGATACATCCCATTCAAATTGAACTGTTTATTGAAATTTTATTTTCCATTCTAATTTCCAAATCGTAGGCTGAAGTTACTTAGATTCTCAGTCAATTATTTTGGTTAAAATATGAATCGATGGAAAATCGTGCTTTAATCAGAGTATTTCCAGCAGCAACGCAAATGGACGTTGGGTGAAGTCAGTTCACCTAACTTAACTGAAATTGGGTTGTTATCAAAATAAACTCTAAATTAAAGAACAAAGAAACAAGCAAAATTATAACTTATTGAATTTACTTATTATAGTCTACTTCCTTCCCTTTAGATATTATAGAGAAACGATTGATGTTTGCCAAATAGGCTTATAGGTATGTGAGGTATGAATTTAGAAATATGTAAATGAGTTAAATTAGTAATATGTATAGAAGGTACAAGGAATTAACCCCACATTCGTTGTAGCTCCTACTTGCCCTTTTAAGATTTTTCCAAGTATTCTATTCAAATTTAAATTACTGCAGTTCACGAATTACGCATTAGAGGTGAAAAATTATGTTTTAGTACATTGGAAAAATTGTATGGAAGTTGTCAGAATGGAAGTAGCAATATAGTCCATTTTCATTCCCAGAACTTAATTTATAAACGCTTGCTTTGTACCAAATTTAACTCAATTCGGCGCAACTGCTTGAAAGATATGAATCTCAGAATTTGCGGTTTTAATCATCATTTGTATGCGAGATTTTAACTTGATCAATTTTTCAATTTTTCAACTTTTGTAAAGCGTCAATAAGTCAATTCAATGAGCAAAAATCTAGGTTATTTCAGCCTACTAACTAGAAAATACAGAGGAAAGATTGCATTTGAAATCGGACAATTTGTATGGGAGGTATCAGAAATGGTTGGGCGATTCGAACCATTTTTATTCTTAGACTTTACTTCTGAAAACACTTAACATGTTGCAAATCTGACCAAATTTTGTACAATTACATAAAATATATGATATGGAATTCATGGTTCAATCGGCCATTTGTATGGGAAGTACAAGAAGGATCATGGTTAACCGGTAAATTTTTCTAAATTTTATCAAGTAGTATGAACAAACACAGTGGGCAAAAAATGTAAGTTACTGCAATATATAAGTGAGTAGTTACAGAAAAAAATAGAATTTAGGAAAATCGGCCAACGCTTCTTTGAAACATATTCTTCTATGGGTTACGTTTTGCCATGTCAAATAATATATATCTTCATTCCTTTAGGTGAAGGTGTAATATCTCACAATTACGGACTACATTATGTCACACTAAATATTAAAGCTGGCCTTTAGTCGGGTCTTATGAATTCTAAGTTATAGGCTAATCAATTAGGCTCTAAGGGTCTAATTAGGGTTTACAAAAATGTACCATTGGCAATGCCTCAAAAGATACTTATAAATATTGTAAACATAATGATAAATATTCTATTTCATGATTAAGGTCTTCCCTATGAGGGCATCAGACTAGTTGCATCAGTTATTAAACATTAGTAATTCTGTATACAGCCACCTATCATTATTTGAGCGGCTGCCACCTTGAACGATTCGAGTAGTCGAGCAATCTGGTAAATGCTTCTCAAACTGTGACGTTTAGAATCATCATTAAGCTGTAGGTTTCGTTGAGTGGGTCTAAAAATATAATGCATGTAAGCTCACTGACTATGAGAAGTTCTCGCATATCTCTTATGCGGTATGCATGGGATTGATTTTTGATTTCGTTTGTTATTTGCGAATATGGATTGTTTAACAACCGAAAAACGAGTAAAAACTTTCTTCAGCGACGAAGCTCATTTCTAGCTCTCTCGATCCCAGAAGCGAGTATGGGAAAGTCACTGCATCCGGGAAAAGTAACTGTTTGGCTCACTTTAAGGTCGAGAGGTGTAATTAGGCAGTATTTTTTCGAAAAGTGCCTCAAAAGGATCCACTGCTGCAACCAATCCAGAGACGGTCATTTAAATGATCTTGTATTTCATACATTATGGCAAGATTTCAACATAGCTTTACGTGTGTTTTATTCCACTTTACTTGAAAACGAAAAATGGGCAACCCTGTATTACTCTGTATCAAGTTTCAGAAAGTTTCGTAAAGATGTACGACAGTTATCATGTCTAACAACAGCCAGGCAGTCAGACGAACATAACTCAACCGACTTAAAAAGTTATGAGACATATTTGATTAAAAGATACTTTAGATGATTCCTTCTTAATTTTTGATCGTATCAAATGATATATACCTTCATTTCTTCGGATGAATATAAAAGTGCAAAAAATGGAAAACAACTCTGAAAAGGTGTTGCCAACCATCACACGTCACACAAGGGAGAATATTATAGAGGTTCCCACTCTATAAAACTACTAGGAGAAGGTATGCTTCTAGTGCCATGGACGTGCGTGTGATTCGTGGTGCTAATATTGACTCGGATCTCCATCTGGTTGCAACTAAAGAGTGCACGAGATTGGGCGGGATGTTCGTAACCAAGCACAAAGGAAGCTCGACGGCGCTACGTTGCATACCCCTGAGATAGCCACAGCCTACTCCACCAAACTCTCACAACTACTACAACTAAACGCCCCTGATCCTGATGTTCCTGGCGCACAATGGCAATATATTGCGCATTCTATGACAGCTGATGCAAAAACCATACTTGGTTATGTGAAACCACGCTCAGACAGGCCCTTGTACGATAAAGAATGTCGCATAGTATCTGAGGAAAAGGATGCTGCATACAGGGCAACGTTGCGGCCAATTTTAACGCGTGTAGTTAGGGAACGCTACAAGGAGAAGAGAGGAGAGGCGGAAGAAGCTGCTGTGGAAAGAGCGTGAGGAAATAGAAAGGTGCAAGAATAGAGGTGAAGCCCGAAAATTCTATTAAAATATAAGAAGTACGGGGTATGCAACAGGGCACCCCTCCTGTAAGGGTACCGAGGGAAATCTGGTCACAGATACGTAAATGTGCTGCAACTATGGAGAGAACAATTTTATAAGCTCTTAGTTCCGGATGACAGCACGAGTGAGGAAATTACCCCAATTATCGACCATGGCGTGAATTGCTCCTAACCAAACAGAGATCAGTACAGCAGTATTACGGCTTAAGAACAACAAAGCTGCGGGCGCTGATGGCCTGCCAGCATAGCTGTTTAAATCTGGTTACGATGAGCTGACAAACAGCTTGAATCAGCTCGTAAATACGGTTTGGCTCGAGGAAAACATGTCCGATGATTGAAATTTAAGTGCACTGTATCCTGTGTTTAAGAAAGGCGATCCAAGTGTTTGTAAAAACTATCGCGGTATCGGTCTTTTACCCATTGCATATAAGCTCCTATTGAGTGTGATATTTGAAAAATTAAAGTCGATTCTAACTGACCTGATTGGACCTTGTCAGTGTAGCTTTAGACCTAGTAAATCAACAACTGACCAGATATTAACGCTACGACAAATTCTGGGGAAGACCCAAAAACAGATCAACATGTACTATGTTTTCGTCGATTATAAAGCTGTCTTCGATAGCCCGATACGGCAAAACTGTTTGAGGTCATATCCGAGTTTGGAAATCCTACGAAGCTTATGCGTCTTTGTAGGATGACACCGACTGACACGAAGTCTTCAGTAAAGATAACCAAAGATCTCGGAGAGCCTTTTTACACCAAACGAGGATTTAGGTAGGGCGAAAGTCTTCAACATACTGTTGAGATGAGAGGAGATGATTATGAGGAAAACTGCAGTTAACACCACTGGTACCATTTTTAATAATAGGCATGTGTTACTTGCATGTGCAGATGACATAGACATTATTGGCCGAAAACTGCGAGTTGTTAATGCAGCCTTTTGAAGCATCGAGAAGGAAGCAGCGAAAATGGGTCTGGTGGTAAACGAGGACAAAACAAAATTATTGGTTTTAACCAACAAAAAGTTGACAACTACAATTTTAAAGTGGTGGAAGAATTCGTCTACCTTGGTTCCGCTATAAACAAAACGAATTATGTCAGCATAGAGATAAAGAGGAGAATATTATTTGCTAACAGATGTTACTAAGGGCTAAGCAAGCGATTCAATGATAAAGCCCTCTCTCGACAAACAAAAATCCGACTGTACCCGATGTTGGTTATACTTGTCTTGTTATATGACGCAGAATTCTGGGTTATGACGCAAATGGATGAATCAGACTGGCAATTTTCGAGAGGAAAATATTCCGAAAAATATATGGACCCATCGTCGTTAACGGAGAGTATCAGCGTCGCATGAACAATGAGCTGTCATCGCTGACATCGACGTGGTCAAACACATTAATAACATTGTGTTGGCTGGATCATGTTGTGCGGATGGACCTGAATGCTCCGGCACGGACAGTTTTCGACAACGAACTTGATGGACGGCGCAGAAGAGGGTGGCCCTTGGAAGGTCCAGGCTTTTGAAATGCTATCGGGGCTTGGTGTAACGAATTGGAGGAGAAGCGCGGAAGGTTGAAGCGCTTAAAATTATTTTCTACGGGCGGCGTATGATACATAAGGATGTTTATTCCAGTCGCCACATAAGAAGAAAAATTCGCTGTTGCGTCGATTATACAAAGAAAAAATACTGTTTAAGACCCGTTTCGCCTAAGGAGGGAATACTTTACAAGTGCATATTTAGGGTTCTCATGTTTTCCGTTTGCAATACAAAATCTGGAGAAAATTCTTTACGTTTTATTTTTATTCACTGCAAAAATTAAACACACTTGCGATGAGATCGAGCACTGTAACCAAACTAAATGACATATCGCCCACCATTTTGTTTCTAAACTATTTCAAAACAAGGAACGATGGCATCCATTTTCTATAAGCTTCGTTCTTCAGACAAGTATCTAATTTCGACCTAATTTCAACAGTCAGACGGACATTGCTTAGTGGGTTCTGCAAATTTTTCTATGTGGATAAGTATAAATATCGATTTATTGCCTAACACACATATTTGCAAATGTTGCATTCTATATTCTGGTTCACATTTGGTGCAAGAAATAATTAACCTTGAAAAGATTCTGTCTTTCTTTTACTGATTCCCTATGATGTTGATTTCACATTTGTACTTAATTGGATTAGCCGCCATTTCATTGGATAACCTTCAGTCACCACCACCATTACCATAGCGGAAAGTTATTTTGCAACAGATTCTCTAAAGCATTTTCACTCTTCTAAAGCGGACTTGGCGACGCGTCCTCCTCGCTATTGTCGGGATCGTGTTCTAAACAAAATGCTAAGTCCAGCCAGCCCCAGAGATGATCAAATGTGTGAACATTTCATCTGAATAAAACGTGTTACATAAGTCACTCTGTGTTATGTAAGCAAAGTAACCGGTATACTAAATGTGTTCGAACATGTGAGCCAAGAGGGCACTAACATTTCGTTAACGACTTTATTGAGTTTGAGTGAGCTGTCACATGGCGACATCGTACACTCACTGCTACAATGCAAACTGTCACGAAATCCTGTCTGCTGTCAATCAGATCGACAGACAGACGAACCGTTCGATTGACATTTTGTACTGGTACGCCGGCCAGCAAATACTTTCATTGACAGCTATGAGAAGATTTCATGTATTTCCGGAAAGACGACTGCATCACTTTTTTGAATATTTTCAACTGTTTTAGATGGAGGCAAAACTATCTTTATCATTTTGATGAAATGTCAAAGTCAAATAGTATTACGAATTATTGACCTAATATTTTATGTATTTTAAGTGGCACCCTAATAGCATGTCTTAAAAAATTACAGAAATTTGACGTAGACTATGAAAACCCATTCGAATGGGGGTGCCATTGAATGTGGGAGAAGGCGAATAAAGCAATCAAATATGAAATAAAGTTTGAAGAAGTGTTGTAAGCGCTGGTATTTTACTGTATGCTTTGAGCGTTTAGTTGGTCGTATTCGTTTTAACGGTGACAATCCAGCTGAATGTGTTTTTAGTCCAAAAGAAAGATTATCGTTATGGTGGGAATCCAACCAAATTTGTTTTTTTGTTTGCCAAATATTTCCTTTACAACATTTCCAAAAAATCTGGGAGAATAAATTCCTGATAAATATCTTCGCCAAGGAGTAAATTCCTATAATCACCACTGTATAAACTTACAGCGTTTATACTTACTCATAATTATCTGAAATTA